>BCLF01000042.1:1945122-1957676 GCA_001602275.1 Zoysia japonica
AGCCCCCCCCCCCCCCCCCCCCCCCACATCCACTAAGGCAGTCACAATCAACTGATGATAGCAGAGCGCGTAGGATACATTCTCGACGAGTTCTTTGGGTTCCTTTGTTATGAAAAATAATAACAGAATGTCAAGCTGACTTATTTATTTTACACATTCACATATTTATGCTTCCATGAGAAGAAGTAATGCGTAGAAAGTTGACCAACGACTTAGATTTTTCACCAGGAAAAGTAGAATGCAGTTGCTCAGCAATTGCATGTCAGAGGAATCCTGTAGTTCACTTTTCATATGTGTTGTAGCTACAATATGAAAAGTTTAAATGGCATCACATACAGCTCACATGCTAATTAAGCAAATAAGGCTAGATTAAAATATCAGACACTTTTCTCCCAGAGATCCATGGTTAGCAACAGGGAGCCAAACACCAACTACCTGCAAGGCACTCTGGATGAGGCCACTATGCCCTGTGAACTGCCTCTTCAATCATGGCCACATGCACAGCCTTCAATCCGTAGCTGCTGCGGCGCGCACAACATGGGAAGATGAATCACAGACCTCTTGGTGAAGCTAACTTTAGCCTGCAAGAACATTGACAGGTATCGTCAGATCAGTGGAGTACACAGCAACAACCCAAACCAGAATCGATTCAAACGCGTCGTGATAGGTTGCGCATGGCACAGATTGATTGCCTTACATGGTGCCGGTGGTGACGGCATCGACGAGGCCAGCGGACATGGGATCCGGCAGTGGGGGCGTGGAGATCTGACGCAGGAGGAGAAGGACGTGGCTGGTGACGGCATCAATGAGGCCGGCGGACATGGGATCCGGCAGCGGGACATCAAGATCTGCCGCAGGAGGACAAGGAAGTGGCTGGTGACGACATAAACGAGGCTGACGGACATGGGATCCGGGCCGTGCTGCCAAGGCGGCAGATCGGGCGGCGGCGGGGAGAGGAGGCCCGGGAGAGGAAAGGGAAGTGGCGGCTTAGGGTTGTGGGGGGCTCGCGCGGATGGGCAGACTGAGTAAGGGCGCCGTAGATCCGAATCCGGGAGGCACGGCCAAGGCGGCGGATCTGGCTGCGTCGGGCGGAGTCGAGACGATGAGACAGGATCTAGTGCGGGCCGACCGGCGGAGCTCACACTGATCGGGCGGCGGCGGGGAGAGGAAAAGTGGAGGCTGGAGGGTCGGGCAGCAGCAGAGAGAGGAAAGGGAAGTAGAGACTGAAGTGGTGGGCTCGCGCTTGCGGCAATATATCGCAGAACACGGGCCACCGTTTATCCCCACGTACATCAGGGACGGGTGTTCCAGTCTCGTCTCTGATGCGTCAATATCAGCGATGGTTGTTAAAGAGCTGTCGCTGATGCGGATTCATTAGCGACGGCTGTTAAATAGTCGTCCCTGATGTGAGCTCATCAGCGACGGTTGTTAAATAGCTGTCGCTGATGTGGGTTCATTAGCAACATCTATTCAACAATCGTCGCTGACAGCCGTCTCTGATGTGAGAACATCAGCGATGGCTGTTTAATAGCCGTAGCTGATGTATCATGAGCGACGGCGTTTCGTGTGGTGTAACTAATGATGGTATCTCCTTTGTGTAAATCTGTGGTAGTGTGTCCCCAAAAGCCACCTTGTCTTTATCATCATCTTCGTTGACGGTGGTGAACATCTTGCAATTGCCGGTTATGTGTTGAGTGCATCCACTATCAAGTACCCAATGTTTACCACCGTTCTTGTAGTTCACCTTGTTGGAGGTCATGAAATAAGAGGTGTTAGTAGCTAAAGTATTACAAGATTCACTAGTACTAACCTTAGCCTCCCTTGGTGATTTTTGTTCTCTAGAGATTTCGAGATAAGCTTTCCAAGCATCAATTTTCTTCTTGACAATTTCATCCTTGGCGACATGACGCTTCTCATAAGAATTGATCTATTCTACAAGCTTATCAATACGAGCATATAGATCATATTGGGTTTTATTAGGAAGCATAATGATATTGTCATACTCATCACATAGAACATCAAAAGAATCCTCTAACATGCTACTACCAATTGTATTATCTTTCAAGAGTAAATGAGTACTAGTAGAGGTAGAGATATTACAAACCGGTGACTCAAGAGTGTGATGAGCATATGTTCCATCAATAATATTTGATATAGAGGCATTGAGATCATTTTTGATTGATGAGCTTCAAGAGAAGATAGAGCACTCATTTTCTTGATGGAGAGGAACTTCTTGATGGATTCTTCATGAGGAATTTTGAGAGCCCTCCAAAAGAATTTATCTTTTCAACAAGATCATGTAATCGATGCATGGTAGTTCATATTTATTCACCATCAAGAGTTTCAAAGTGAGTATAAGCATCTATGAGCTCAAGAAAGTAAGAATTTTCAATCATAATAGCACTCAAGGAATTGCTAGATGAAGAGTTCGATGAGATGTTCATGTTAGCACTCGAATTCGCCGATTTTGTGACATATATGTAGCTTAGCAAGCGATTCTTTTATGTGCCACTACCGGATCTTGATGAAGAACTTATCTCCATCACTCGCGATCACTTTCTCAAGGCGGTTAAGCCACGAAATGAGCACTTAGTTATAATACCACTTGAAAAGATCAAGTAACCGCGAAGGAGGGTTGAATCAAGCACTAACGCTACTAGGTCTTTTTCTTTCTCTTCGTAGTTTCTAGCAAACTAGCAATCAACTCCTATCAAGAAAGACTAAGCAAGAGCACAATCAAGCTAGGAAACAACAAAGCTAAAGAAGATAAGAAAAGAACAACATAACAAGCTAGCAAGCAGGGCAACCGGCACGAGAGCCATCAAGAGACATTACAAAGCAACCTATCACATCACTTGCAATAAGGTAAATGCGGTAAGTAAAGAGAAAAAAGATAGAGATGCTCAGCGATTTTTTCTGAGGTCTCGAAAGGATGACACCTTCCCCTAATCTAGACCACTCCCGTCGGAGTATCGGTCCCACAAGCTGTTTCCAAAATGGTGCTCCCAAGGGTATGCTCCACTTCCCAGAGTAAAGTTACCGGTGGCCCGGCTGTAGCCCTCGCGCAAGAGCAAGTCTCTAAGGCCTCGGGCGCTCCTTCTTGGTGTCTCTTTTGAGCGGATATTCGAAATCGCTCACAAACTTAATATCATCTACCACAAGATTTTGGAAGCTCAAACAACGATGCCTAACTGGTCTAGGCTACGATAGATCAATATTAACAAGTCTAAGACACTTCTCTCAGCCTCATAAGCTCTAGGAACGTATGGATGCTCTTTGCTACTCTTCACTAGCACTTAAAATCTCTCTAAATGCTTTCTTGTGCTATCCTTGGTGACCTTTGGCTTTCACAAATAATCTCCCAACTTCTCTGGCCGCAGGCGACCTCCACAACAGCTTCTCCAACGGTTTATATAGGCCCCAAGCCCTGAAAAGGCCGTTGGGAGTAGTTGCCAAAAAGCTTTACAGTCACAAAAATGTTTGATGCTTGGGACCACTACACTGTCCGGTGCCTTCTGATCTTCGTCTGGCAGAAAATATCCTCTCTAGAATTTATTCCATGGGACAACAGACAGTCCGGTTCATACCATCACCAGACTGTCCTGTGACTCTATCTTTTGGAATTCTAGAGACACCTCTTTTGGAGTTCTTCTTCTGGAACACCGGACTGTCCGGTCCTTGGCCCACCGGACTGTTCGGTCCTTGGTCCACCGGACTGTCCGGTGTCTTCTTTGCTTCAACTTCAGAGAGCACCACTCTCTAGACTTTAGCCTTCTGCACTCACCGGACTGTCCGATGACCCCTTCGGACAATCCGTTGACTCCAGCTGAACTGCCTCCAAAAAGCTACCTCTCTGGACTTTTGTCTTCAGCCTTCTCTCAACTATCCGGTGACACCAACAGACTGTCCGGTGACTCTTCTGTCGCTGAACTTGACTTCTTCAAGATCTTCTTGCTTTCTGCTGCAACTTTTGACACCTTCAAACTTCCAATGATCACTCAAGTGCCTTAGAGAGCATAGAGCATCTATACTTCCTAACACTTGTAAAACCGATATGAGTGATTTGACCCCTCTTAATAGTACCAGTTTTTCCTATTGACTCAAAGCCTAAAATTAGGCCACATACGGCTCTAAAACATCATTAGTCTTAGACAAGCTTCATCTTTTGAAAACCGTCGAAGCACCAAGCTACCTTGAAGAAACTAACTTTTCATAAACCTACATCCAACGAGTTAGTTCACGATTCTTATTTAATCAACAAAATCATTCGTGCCTTTGAAGGACTTCAATGATCATGAGGCTAACACCTAGGCATGACATGACTACCTTGGCCCATGTGGCCTACCCCCCATGTATAAATAGTGCCCCCTCTCTCCGTGGCTCCGCCCTGCCGAACCCTAGCTTCCATGCAACTCTCGCTCCACCTCGGCCCCACACCTCTTGCCTGCTCCCACTCCATAGCCTCCGTAACCGCTCCGCCTTCGACCGATCAGCCTTGCGTTGCCTCACCATTCCTGCTCCTCCTTCTACCTAGCGTAGCCACACCACTCCCACCACTCCTCTCACCATGTGCGGCCACCCTTTCCTATCCCCCAACTCTTGCCAATGTCACCGCCTCTGCCTCACTCACCTTCACTAGGCCGCCTCTACCTCTCCTCTCCCTCCTCCAACAGCAGATCTAGCAACCTCGATCTCTTCACCAACTTTGGCGGACCTAGACATCCAGTTACCTTAGTGGACAGTGACTTAGGGCCTTTTTGTTTCAGCTTCTCAGCTAGCTTTTTCAACTGAAATCTGAGAAGCTAAAACAAACAAGGTTCTGAAAAGCTCGCTTTTAGAATACTGAAAAGCTAGCTATTACAGAAATGAACTAAAAGTTGAAAAGCTCACTGAGCTTTTCTAGCTTTTGCTGTGTAGAAAAGCTAAATGTATATTACAAAAGCCAACATTTAAATTTCATCGGCCAGCAATGAAGTGAGGCGTGCCTCAGGCCAGCTTGGCACAATTGTCCTGTGGGACCATTGGTGAGGCACGACCCATGTAAAATTGGCCATGCCATACTTGGGCCATGCGAGTCAACCCATAGTCAAGCATGACACAACCCCATCGGCTAGTCATGCCGTGCCAGGCAACCTCATAGTTAGCCCAAGCCCAGTTAGGCTCATGCCGTGGTAGCCAGGCAAGTTCTAGTTGTAGGAAACCTTAGAGCATCCTCAATGGCAGGGGTGCCCCAAACTTCAAATCTAACACAGGCGATATGGCTTGTTTCATTCTACCATCACAATGGAAGCATAGGTTCATATTTTTATTTTTCTCTTTCTTTTTCCCTGTGCATTATTCAACAGCGGGTGCCTTTTCTTTCACCGGTGCAAAAAGTATGATTCAAAGAATCTATGGGTGTGTTTTTTGAGAGTAATCTGTATTTGCAATGGATTCACTGGTGCTTAGAGGGAAAGATTACTTAAAGCACCAGGGGTCTGTATTTAGTGAGATCGGCTCATTGTAGCCAGGCTGACAATGTACAGTATAGTCTGTTTGGTTGGTTGTATATACAGAAACAGCCTGAGAAAAGATGTTTGTTGCCTGCATGAGTCTAACTCGTATGAGATAAAAATAGAAAAAAATTATTTTAATATTTAACTTATGTAATCACATTCTAATAACATCTATTTTAATTTTATAGATCTTAATCTAGTTTAATATATACTAATACATTTTAAAATAAATTACATATTTACTAATACCATTATTAGCTGATAACAATTTGCATCCAGCGAGCCTGTCTCGCAAGAAACGGATCTCACTCCTGTTTCGCGGCAGCCAGGCTCGTGGCTACCTTTTGCATCGTGGGAGTCAGGCCCACACATGCACCCAGCCAACCTATCACCTTGTGCTCGCATCCCACTAGCCAGGCAATGGCTCGTCGGGGCATCCAATCACGCCCCAGCTGTATACCTGGCCAAGTGGGTCGGGCTAAGTGGGTCGACACCGGATGCAGCTATCTTGGCCTGGCACAAGCACGACCTCGCACGATGTGCAGTCGAGCCGCGCTGGCCCGTAGAACAACACGGGTCATGCCTAGGCTTAGACGCAGGCCCGTTGGCACGGAACGAGCACAGCCCGTTTAGGGCGGCCCGACTAGGCACGGTCCTGTGTCAGTGGAACTTTTATTTAAAATTTAACGTTAAATACATGTAATATGACCAATTTATGTTTAAAATTCAATATTTTAAGTATTATACAACTATTTTTTAGTAATTATTTTCAGGAAAATGAATTTTATTTTTCTTCTGAGCTTCAGCCCAGCACGGCACGACCCGGCCCGACAGGCCCACCGACACGGCACGGCCCGTCTAAATAAGCTCGGCCATGCTTTGGCCTAGGCTGGCAGCCCGTGGGCCATGCCGGGCCACTTTGAAAAGGGCACCAGCTCGGTCGGGCCCGGGCCGTGTCGGCGTGGCACGGCCGTTGGCCCGCTATAACCAGTTGGGTGGTCATATATAGGAAAAAAAAATCCTATTTTGCTTCCTTAACTGTTACGGTTATGCTGTTTTGATACTTCGCTTACAAAGCTGGGTAGTGGGACTCCTTCAACTTTCGATACTGTTCGTTTTTGCTCCTCAGCTATTTTGGACAGCGGTTTTTGCTGATGTGGCAGTCCACGTGGCGATTTTCTGGTGCCATGGATAGCTGACGTGTCATTGCTTTGTTTAAAATTCAAAAACAAATACTTAACGTGCTCAGAAAATTATGAAACTATGAAACTTTGCATATTTAAGTTATTTAAAAGGTGTTTAGGTCCAATTTCAAATTAAGATCATATTTTCTTTTAAAATTTTAAAAGGCAAATAACCATTTAAAAGTAAAAAAAGATATCTAGACCTTTAAACCTAATGATAAATTTCACAATTTTTTTATAAATTCATATATTTATAAGTATTTTTGAAAAATAAATGTTTTTGAAAATTTAAATTTTTACTTTTTGAACTTGAATTCAAATTCAAATTGCCATAACCTGAAACACTGGGGATCACATGAGTATCTATTTGGCATGGCAGCATCTTGATTGTGGTCACTAGGTAATTCACCATTTGTGGTTACAACAAGTGACAACAGCAATAATCTTTGGAAAATGGAAAAAGTGAAAAATTGAATTTGAATTGGGGTTCAAAAGTGGATTTAAATTTAAATTCAAGTTCAAAAAGTGAAAAGTAAAAATTCCAAAGAAACTGTGTGTAAAAAAAATATTTTTAAAAATACTTATAAATATATGAAGTTACGAAAAATTGTGAAATTTTATCATAAGGATTAAAGGTCTATGTATTTTTTTTACTTTTAAATGGTTATTTGTCTTTTAAAATTTTAAAATAAAATATGATCATAATTTGAAATTATCCTAAATAAAAAGTTGTTTGTTTCTAAATATTTTAAACATCTACAAAGTTTCATAATGTTTCAAGCTCGTTAAGTATTTGTTTTTGAATTTTGATCAAATCAATGACATGTTAGCTTTTCACATCACTAGAAATGGCCACGTGAACTTCCATATCAGCAAAAACTGTTGTCAAAAGTAAAAATGAACGGTACTAAAAGTTGAAAAAATCTTGCTACTAGATTTTGTAAGCGAAGAATAAAGACCGTACAACCTAGTTGAAGAAGCAAATAAAACTTTTTCCTCATGTATATCTACAAACTTTGAGGCAGGTCCAGGCGCGCTCCTGATCTTTCGCGCTGGAGCAAGCAAACCGAAGTCGGACTCGAATGAACCAGACCAGCCACCTCACCATCCGGGTTCCAGACAAAACACAGTACACCTATCCACCCCGGCCTACTCGGCCCTCGCAGTCCTCTGTACTCGTCCTCGTCGTCGTCGCCAGCTCGCCATCGTCGAGGTCGAGGCCAGGCGGGAGGGGTGCAAGGCAAGGCGACGCGATGGGGTTCATCTCGTTCGTCGGGCGGGTGCTCTTCGCCTCCTTCTTCCTCCTCGCCGCGTACCAAGAGTACGTATGCGCCACTTCCTCTCCTCTTCCATCAGATCCCGGCCTTCTCCTCTCCCTCCCGTGCCGATCTGTCCGTGCTCCAATCTTTTTTTTCCATTTCTTTGACCGGAAGTGGCCTCTCCGAGCCGGTCCTGCTGATCCGGGTATTTGTTGGTTGGATCGAAAAGTTCCACGCTGCGTTGAGGTGAGCGCAGGTGTGGTGAGATCCGGCCCGTGCGTTCTAGAATCTTGCTGCGCTAGATGGGCAAGGGTCGGTTGTGTTGAAGTCCCGTGGATTGTGCGAGTGCAAGGGAAAGAGGAAGCCCCGAATGAATCGGGTTGGATCAGATGCCTCGTCGCTTGTGCTCTTCAAATGCGCAGCGGTGCTTGCAGACTTAATAAAGTTTATATACGCAGAATTGAATGGCGTGTTGACAGTTCACTCTAGCTGTTTTGTGTTCGTTTCCCCTGATCCGATTCTTTCGGCGTGTTGACAGTTCACTAAAGCCGTTATTTTGCATGAAACCTTTAACTGATGCCCATTAGCTAAAGCCATGTATGTGCATCCCTGCAACATGTATGCGCAAAAATGAGAGTAGTATGAAGTACCATATGTTAGTCACTGTGACAGACTTTGTAAATGAATATTGGTTCAGCTGAGAGGCAGCAACTTGTTCTTTGGCACAGATTGTATTTGCATGTGAATTTAGTTGGTTGCGCATTTCAATTTCTTGGTTGCGTAAGTAATCTTGTCATTTTTATCTCATTAAAAAGACTTTCACTTTGATTGAATGGGTTCAGTCTTGTAGATTAATGTGTCATCAGGAGCGGCTTAATAGGACCTGATTATATGCATATTAGCTGTACCTTTAGTGATAACCCCTCTAAATAGCGATGTCTGTATGGTTTTAGGTTTATGCTCTCCCACTCTTAACATAATTTGAAAATTCTCTTTCAGCTGTGACAGATTATTTTTGTTCTTCAGATGCAAAAATTGTTTGCCTTGAGATTTGTGAACTGATTTTCTAATCAAACATGCAGATTCACTGAATTTGGAAATGATGGTGGCCCAGCAGCGAAAGCCTTGAAGCCAAAATTTAATCTCTTCGTTAGGCAAGTTTCCAAGAATGCAGGATTGGTGCTGCCACATATTGATGTAAGGAATTTTGTTTTTATTTTTATACTCACTTTCTACTTTCTTCATTAAGAATCCATTATGCGTGGTTATGATACTTCATTTGTGTGCAGA
This sequence comes from Zoysia japonica, assembly GCA_001602275.1. Taxonomy (NCBI): domain Eukaryota; kingdom Viridiplantae; phylum Streptophyta; class Magnoliopsida; order Poales; family Poaceae; genus Zoysia; species Zoysia japonica. The sequence goes on from BCLF01000042.1 coordinate 1,954,351, forward strand.
TAAAAACTGTCATTGCTGCTACAATGTTTCTTAAAGGCTTTGGTGGCCTTCTGTTCATCCTCAGCAGCTCATTTGGAGCATTCCTACTGGTGAGCACTGAGCAACTAAGTACTATTCCTATGTTGGCACCATGCTTATAAACTGAAGCTGAGGAGGTTTCATAAGGAAAGAGGCTTATAAATGCCATGCTAAGAAACTCTTATTAACAGTTGGGTATCATCCAAAGTCAAGATATGGTGTATGTTACTTTAAATATGTGTATCACTTGGTACTTTTACCATACTAGCAGAGTGTCTGATGTCATGGGGTGGGGTTTGGCTGCCTACATGTCGGTACAAGTTGGGGCGTGGGGTGACGGACCACCAGTGACAACCACCACCACCATCAACTCGCTTTTTTGTTAGTAGTAAAGATAATGGAGCGCTGTATATTTGGTTATTAACTGTTGGAAGGTCTTGTAAGGTTTTTGTTGTGTGGGCATATCATGGTTGGTCAACAAGCCACTTGAGATGGTGTGGGTCCAAAACCATGTGCTTGCCATTAGCTTTCAGTTCAGGCTCAGTTAGATAAAGACCATTTGGTAGGCTAATTTCATTTATTTGTTCTGTTCGTTGGGGTTCGAATTGTATTCATTTCTAACTATTTCTTGGAATGGAAATCCTTGTTAGAGATCTTTATTCAAATATCTGTACAGCATGTGAGCCATGAAGACATGTTTTTATTCTGATGATTTAATTATCATCTATTTGTATTATCTGATCTTCAGCTTTTCTAGTATTTGTCATTCATTTTGTTGATACAAAACATTAATGTAGTTCATGTATGCAGCTCATTTACTTGGCATTTATAACCCCAATTGTGTATGACTTCTACAACTACGAAATGGAGTCAACACAATTTGTCAAGCTTTTTTTCAAGTTCTGTCAGGTCTGTCAGCTTGCTACATGTTTCCTTTCAAAAGCTTTAGGTTGATTAATTGTTATAAAGATTCAAGTGTTACATGACCGTTATCCTTTCAGAACTTGGCGTTTATTGGGGCCCTGCTTTTCTTCCTGGGAATGAAGAACTCTATTCCAAGAAGACGATCTAAGGGAAGGACAACAAAGACCAAGACAAACTGAAGTCATCAATTCTAGCAGGGTTGGTGTTTATGCTTCGTATTGCATGTTATACAACGGTAGATGTTCCACTTTTGCTCTTTTGGTGTTGGTAAATGTGAATTGCAACTTGCAGAACTTAGCAGTAGGAAATTTAAGGTGTCTTGCATGATTCTATTTTTCATACATTGGTGTTGTATTTCTGCATCGTAAGCTGTTTTACTCCAAGAACTTATGTTAAAGAAAGATGAAAAGATTCTCTCTTTCGTTTTGTGCGTACAGTTATGTGCTTTTGTGGGCTGGTATTAGGGCTTGTTTGTTTGGGCTTTTGTTTTTGTGCTTTTAAAAAAGTTGGTTTGTGGTTAGTTGAAAAAGCAAACCGATGAAATTTGAAGGTTGACGTTTGTAATATATTTTTTAGCTTCTCAGTACAACAAAAGTCAAAAAAGAAGCTTAGAATGTTCTTTTTAGTTTTTAGTTCATTTCATCAAAAGTTTGCTTTTCAGCTTTTCAAAAGCAAGCTTTTTAGAACTTTGTTTATTTCAACTTTTTCAGCTGGAAAAGTCGGTTGAGAAGCTGAATGCACATATATTGAACAGTTGACTTTTAACTTTGACTATTCATTTTATTTAAAAAAATTAATTCAAATTTGTAAAATTATAACTCATGATTTAAGCAACTTTAATGATAAAACAAATTATAACAAAATATATAATGCTCATTTTTTAATAAGATAATAGTCAAATTTAATACTCAACGATAGCAATTTAGAAATGGAGTAAAAGCAGACATGGATACCCGGTACCTGTTATAGTGATACATCGATATATAATAATAACATTGTTTGGGACATAGTTTTCAGTCCATCAAATCACCAGTCAAAAAGGTTATTATTTAGAGATTATTAAATTATTTAAGCTCTATTTGTTTGGAATTATAATCTGTAGAGGTAAATGGGATAGATTATTTGGCTAGCTTATTTAATCTCAAGCTCAAATTATTATAATCTGATAAGTTGTTCATTAGGAGTTTATTTTAGATTATAACTTGCAAAAAAGACCCACTACCTATTCTACCATCAATATCTAAATTATAATCACTGAGGAAACAAACAGGTCTAATACATATCAAAGGTGTATCCGGATGTATTCGCAAAAAAGTACCTGAGCCGAAACCGTTATGAGTTTTGTGAAGTATCCGTGCCTCGTAGGCGTAGCGCCTTATTCAAGTTTCATACTTCGATGCTCACACTTGCCATGTCTTCGGTACGGCTGATGGCATGCTCTACTATTTTGGCGGTACAAAAATGCCGCATTTTGGAAGTAATTTGTAAGATTATCAATTATGTTTTCGGCTACCCAGGATAATCATAGTCATGAATTCAATGACTGTGACAAGTTGACCCATCACCCTAAGGGCATCCACAATATATTCAAAAAGTGGATTCTAAGCTATAAAATATTTGTTAGAATTAGCTATAAATATTATAGAAATTGTCGATAAAAGAAAAACAACTAAAACTATACTATACAGAAGCACAACAATGTATATGGAAACTCCTCTAATGATTATGTTTTCACATTGATTAAAAAATAATATTACTTATTCTTATATTTCTTAAAATATGTACTATACTGAATATGAAACATGGAGAAGAGTGAGAAATATCATTGTTTATTTCTTTTGGGCAGCCCAGAGCACTATGGGTAGCCCAGAGCACTATGGGCTGTTATAAACTTTTTTCCTTATGGTCTAGTTGCACAATGTTTATGGACTACTATGTATCATTGTTTATTTCATATGGACTACTTTTCCATCCCATTGTGGTTGCTCTTATAACCAAGTCATAAGGAATAAAAAAATATTTTCTATCCCTCTTTCACTCTCATTGGTGGTGGACATGTTTTTTATTTGATATTGAACTAGAAAATATAGCGCGGTGTTGCCGCGCTTGTTTTTCTATTGTACATTTATAGTTTTCATTTGTTTTGATATGGGCACAATGTAATTTAAAAATAATAATTCTATTTTCAATTTAGTGAAAATATAAATTAACAAGTCTCTAAGTTGGATTGAATGAACATCTCAGTTCAAATATCCAATTTTGAGTTACACGTACACGTACACGTTACCACGTACATCTGAATACTAAACAATCAAATAGAAATAGAAATCTAAGCTTATCCAAGTTTTTTTTTATGAAAATTGTTGGTGGGGGGGGGGGGGGGG
>BCLF01000042.1:1957688-1981259 GCA_001602275.1 Zoysia japonica
GGCATCCCCACCTTTTCATTCATAAAAAGCACATACATGAAGTTCAGTTACATGTTGCTTAAGATGAAAGAGCAGGGGATGGGGAAGAGAACATGGTCACCCAACACTGACATGCTTATCCAAGTTTTACTAACATAGTTAAGAAATGCACAAAAAGTAAGGTAGCTTTAACATTTCATGATTGTATTTCATCAATATATACTCAATGTAGCTCGAACCTTCTAATTAATTTATTTTTATTGTATTGTTGCAAATAAAAATGTATATCATTACAATTACCACTACTGCCATAAGATGGCTTTACTCCATTAATTTGCTAATCCAGAGATGAAAATATTCCACAACTGAGAATGGTTGGAAATTTTTTCTTGGTTGGAAGGAAATCCAACTGTCTGAAATTATTCTCTCTGCTTCACTGGACTAAATATCCTGGTAGTTTTATTTGCAACATCAGCTATTCTTCTTGTCTTGAGACTTCAGGTAAAGCTTCAGGAGTTTCTGAATCTGCACCACAGGAATCGGGTTAGTTAAATCAGCAGGAACTTTTGGAGGCGCTTGTAAATGATTATCCAGTTCAGGATTACTTAACAAGGAGCAAGCAAAACGTGAATAATCATCTAGGCTCTTGTCAGGGAAAGAGATATAATGGTTAATGAGAATGTTGTCAGATAAATAATTCAGGCACCAGGAAGTGGCTGCTCTCCCATCTAAAAACAGAGAACAGGAATTACCTAAAGCCAGACAGTGTCATGAAGAGAAAAATATACAGATACCGAGGCTTAATTAGGCCTGTGTTGCTCAAAAATAAGTAGCTACAGTGTCATGATCTGAAATCTAATAAACATTTGTTGAGCCTCCCTCAGCTGACCCAACATTTAGTGTTGCTGAAAAATCTGTTAAGTAATACTTTCGATAGTCACAAATCATTCTTTTGATCAGTGTAAAATCAAAGCCTGACTGCACCTATATGATCTAAAAATAGGAAAGAAATAATTACAGCATACGTTAAGTCATCGAAGTATCTTGTGCGAGTTCCAGGACCCAGGCATGGTCGGTCTCAGCACACCATTGGGCAGTCACTGGGTGTTGACCATGAATCCTCCCATCTCGATTTGAGGACTCCATGTTCTAGTCAACCACCATAGGAAAATAGCATGTTTATCTATCTAGCAACCTATTTACTATTTTACTCAATAATATTATCAATATTGGTTTGCCTAATGAACATTTGTAGCTAAAAATCACAAAATAGCCTTGTCAACGCCTATAAGGCATACTGACCTGCTCATCATGGTAATATCTGCAGAAAGCTCCACGGTTCCCTCTTATTCTGCAGCTCTTCCACATCTTCCTCTTCCTTTTTCTTGTACCTGCTGACATGGTCAATCATATGAATATTCTATTCCAAATTTTCACAGTATCAGAAGTTCACAATCTTCAAAGAACAATGAACAAGATAAATGATGATTATAATATGTTGTAATCACATACAATTTTACAGGACAACCTGAGAAGCGATGACAAATACTCTTGCCATCGTTCTGGTGCCCATGGAGATGTGTAAATCTTCACCTTATTGCCATCAATTCTGCATCAATCATAGAATTATTATAAACCGCAATTTCTTCACAATAGGGAAGCAATTTATTGTATTAACAGAAAGACTATTATAACAACGTCCCATCCATGAAATGGTTGAGCTGCTACTGGAGGTCGCAGGGGAAGGTCTCAAGCGCGGGCAAGATGCTTTTCCCAGTCTCAGCGCATCCGACGTCCAGGTTCCTTACAATATTGAACTCGAGGACTCTGTCGTCGCTGTTGCTCACGACCAAGAACCGTGCTTTGGGTGTGGGGGGTGGGGTGGAGGCGCAGGGGGAGGGTGTAGGCTGGTGCTGGAGGGCAGGGGGCCGCCGGCGGCTGGGCCATGGGCTGACGATTTGAGGGTTGGCGGAGCGAGGGGAGGTGCTTCTCGCCTGAGGGGTGCAGGCCGGCGCTGGGCTTCAGGGGCCAGCGGCTGCTGCTGCAGGGGGAGGAGCTTCTCTCGCGGAGGCTAGGAGGGAGCGAAGGCAAGGGGCCGACGCAGAGGGGGGCGTGGGCAGGTTCAACGGAGGGAGGGCGCGGTGGCGACGGGGGCGTGGGCAGGGCCGACCGAGGGAGCGCGTGGGCCGGCCGTCGGAGAGGGGGCTTGACGATTTTGCTCCGCGCCTCAGGCTGGAGCTGCGTGCGCCAATCGCCACCAGCGGGGGCGGCGGCGTTGGGGTCGACGCCGGCGACGGTCGCAGGGTTGGCCCCCCTGATTGGGTCCCCGTGATGGCCTCGACGCGGATCCAGCTGCGAGTGCTGCAGCAGCGGCGACTGCAGACCCCGGGTGGGGCGAGGCCGGCGTTGGTGGGGGCAGTGGGAAGCTTCTAGCGGAGACGTGTGGCGAGAGAACAAAGCCGAGGAGCAGACATAGATCGACAAATCAACGGGTGGGATTGATCCAATGACGTGGCACAATGAGAGGACGGGAAAGTGTTTCAAGATTTGTATATAGATATTTTAGTTGGTTTTTATACATTGTACATCTTGTAAACAACTAAAATTTACTTACACAAGAGCCCACTTTTATGAATAAGTTGAAAATAAGCATTGTAGTTACCCTAGTGCATATTATTCGGGAGCTACCCTGATGGTTCCACACCACCGTGCTGAGTCAATGATTACAAAAAACTATTTAAAAATCAGTTAGTTTACAAGGTTTTTTTGTGAAACTGGGCCGGTCCCATTTCGGTAGTTGTTTATAAAAAAAATTGGAAAATGAAAATTCAAAACCAGTTGCATGATGAAAAACTGTTCGATTTAAAAATTTAAAAATTCAAAACCAATAAAAACAGCCAATTAACCAATAAAATCGATTGGTAAACCAGAAAACTAAACGGCCTATTGTAGCATTTCTATCGAATTTCATTATGCTTTTGACTTTTTAATTTGTAGTGATTTTTAAGAAAACTGGTCAAACTCGTGGTGGGTGGCTTCCGCGGCTCCACCGGTAATGGCACTCTCAATGGTGCATTAATAGTAGTTTCTATCCCTCTTAATTAGCTTGTCACATCACCATTTTGCTTATGTGACAAAAAAAATTAAGGGAGAAAGAGAATGAAAAATGAAGAAACTATTTCTACATCAAGATATTAGCTTTGCATCTATATCTAGAGCGTTCAAAATGGATCCCGTATGCGACCTAAGCGTCTATTTTAGTGTAGACTACTCCTGAAACCCGAGGGCAACTCGACTCCGAGTTGGATTGAATCTCCTCCGAGACTCAACATGCTTTGCTTGTCTTAATCATCTCCAAGTCCTTCATACTCACTTGACCCTCTTCAATGTTTCAAATCATGATAAAGTCATTAGATAGCAATCTATTCTCAAAGAAAAAAAAACATGTCTTTAGGAACGAGCTCGTCTCTAAATTCAATTGTCTTGCACTTGCTCTTGTGATCAGATCATCAATAGTAGGTGGAAGAGCATTGTGTGTATACAATGAAGAGATGTCCTCGTCATCCTTCCCCTCTTGAATCGGAGTCGTACTCGACTCAAGCTCATCTTCTTATCCTATGTATGGCTTCAAATCTGCAATGTTGAATGTAAAACTAACCTAGAACTCGGGAGGTAACTCAAGTTTATATGCATTATGATTAATTTTCTCAAGTACCTTAAAAGGACCAGCAGCTCTCTTCTTATCCCATGTATGGCTTCAAATCTGCAATGTTGAATGTAAAACTAACTCCGAACTCGGGAGGTAACTCAAGTTTATATGCATTATTATTAATCTTCTCAAGTACCTTAAAAGGACCAGCAGCTCTAGGCATCAATTTAGATTTTCTTAGCTCCGAAAATGTATCTTTTTTCAAGTGCAACCAAACCAAATCACCTAGTACAAATTTGACTTTATGTCTACCTTTACTATCAGCAATTTTATACTTCTCATTCATCTTTTCAATGTTTTATTTACTCGTTTCATGCATCTTGAAAATAAAATCAGCACGTGACTTAGCATCATTATGAACTCTTTCGTTAAAAAGCAAAGACAAAAGATCAATCGAAACACGAGAGTTAAAACCATATACTACCTCAAATGGACTTACCTTACTGGTGGAGTGTTCCGTCCGGTTGTATGCGAACTCCACATGAGGCAAACATTCTTCTCACATCTTCAAGTTTTTTTTTAAAAAAAAATGGCACGTAGCATTGTAGACAACATACGGTTCACCACCTCAGTTTGTCCATCGGTTTGTGTGTGACATGTAGTTAAAAACAACAACTTTGTTTCTAACTTGTTCCATAAAGTGCGCCAAAAGTGACTCAAGAATTTCACATCACGATCTAAAACAATAAGTAGAAGACATACCATGCAAACGAACAATTTCTCTAAAGAATAGATCAGTAATATGCGTAGTATCATCAGTCTTATGACATGGTATAAAGTGTGCCATCTTAAAAAAGCGACCGACTACCACAAAAATACTATCTCTCCCTCTATTAGTCCTAGGCAAACCCAAAACAAAATCCATAAAGATATGAGCCCAAAGAATAGAAGGGACGGAAAGAGGTACGCACAAACCATGTGAGTTTAGTCGTGACTTAGCTTTTTGACATGTAGTGTAGCGAGCGACGAAGCGTTCAACATCTTCTCATCTTTGTCTAAAAGAAATGTGTGGCCAAAATATCTTCTGTCTTCTTCGCTCCAAAGTTTTCCATCAATCCTCCTCCATGCGCCTCTTGTAACAACAAAAGACGAACAGATCCAATTAGAACACAAAGACGGTTGGATTTAAAAAGAAAGGCATCAAGCACAAATTTGTTACAAGTTTTACCTTCACGACAATGTAGCAAAGCATCTTTAAAATCAGCATCAAACGCATATTATTGCTTAATTGTTTTTAGTCAAAAAATTTGACAATCAAGTTGAGTTAGCATAGCATATCGTATAGACAAAGCATCGCCAATCACATTATCCTTACCTTTTCTTATGTTTTATGATGTAAGCAAATGATTCAATAAATTCAATCCATTTAACATGTCTATGATTCAAATTATTTTGGCTACGAATATGCTTAAGTGATTCAAATTCTTTAGACCACAAATAATGTTGCCACATTTCTAAGCATCGTACAAGAGCATACAATTCCTTATCATACGTAGAGCAATTAAGAACAGGGTCATTCAACTTTTCACTAAAATAAGCAATGGGCTTTTCTTCTTGCATCAACACATCACCAATACCAATTCCACTAGCATCACATTCAAGTTTGAAAGTCTTACCAAAATTGGGAAGTTGAAGCAGCGGTGCATGTGTAAGCTTGTCCTTCAAAGTGGCAAAAGACTCCTCTTATGTGTGGCCCCAATAGAATACAACGCCCTTCTTTATCAACTCATTCATTGGAGCAGCACAAAATCTTGGACAAAGCAACGATAAAATCCAGCAAGTCCAAAAAAACTCCGCACTTGTGAAACCGTTGTGGGTGTGGGCCAACTCTTGATCGCATTTATCTTATCTTCATCAACTTCAATTCTCTGTGGAGTAACAACATTGCCAAGAAAAGAAACTCGATCCGTGCAAAAGGTGTACTTCTCAGGGTTACCAAACAAACGTGCATCTCTCAAAGCATCAAAAACAACACGCAAGTGAGATAAATGTGCATTCATTGACTTGCTGTAAATCAAGATATCATCAAAGTAAACCAACACAATTTTCCAATAAAAAAATGTAAGACCTCATTCATCAAACGCATAAAAGTACTAGGTGCATTAGTTAATCCAAAAGGCATTACTAACCACTCATAAAATCCGAACTTAGTATTAAACTAAGTTTTCCATTCATCACCCAGTTTCATTCTTATTTGATGGTATCCACTTCGCAAGTTAATTTTAGAGAAGACTATAGAACCATATTATTTATCAAGCATGTCGTCTAACCTAGAAATAGGATGACGACATCTACTAGCGATATTGTTAATGGCTCTATAATCAACACACATTCACCAAGAACCATATTTCTTTGGAACGAAAAGAACAGGAATGGCACAAGGACTAAGGTTCTCACGTACATACTCGAGATCCAAAAGGTCTTGGACTTGTCGCTGAATCTCCTATGTCTCCTTGGGGTTTGTTCTGTAGGCGGCGCGGTTCGGCAATTTCGCTCCAGGAATCAAATCAATCTGGTGCTCAATCCCTCGAATGGGTGGCAGTCCTAAAGGTATCTCGTGTAGAAAAACATCACGATGCTCCTGCAAAAGGTTAGCAATAGGAGCAAGCAAAGAAGAAGCAAAATCCTCAAATGAAAACAATGCATCCTTGCATAACAAAACATAACATGAAGTATTTTCACCATAAATTTCAGCAAGGTCAGATTTTGTTGCAAGCATTACAGGGCTTTTCAACTTTATTGCTTGCTGCAGGTGTAGGAGGATGTTCTTTCTTCTCATTAGCAATTCTATCCCTATCAACTTGTACAATTTCAGCAGGGGTCAAAGGTAGTAAAGTAATTTTCTTTCCTTTATGCACGAAGGTATATTTATTACTTTTGCTATAGTGGATAGCATCATTATCATGTTCCCATGGACGACCCAATAACAATTAACAAGCTTGCATAGGTACAACATCACAATCCACAAAATTAACATAAATGCCAATGGAGAATGGAACTCGACAAATTTTGTTACCTTTGCCTTACCAGAGTCATTTAACCATTAGATATGGTACGGATGTGGATGTGGTCGTGTGGGAAAATAAAGCTTAATGATCAAATCACTACTCACTAAGTTGTTGCAGCTCCCGTCATCAATGATCACGCGTGCACACCGATTCTTGATCACAAAGTAAATCTAAAATAGATTACCAGTGCGGAGAGCGCTCGTTAAACAATGATAGTCCTGTAGGCTGAAGTATCATCACCACAAAATACTTGGCCATCATCATCGTCAGAAATCTTATCATCGGATTTTTTATCCTCAACATCCGAAGTGCTTATGTATCCTACATCTTCAGTTCCAACGTATGCCTGCTGATTTGGGCAATGTCACTGCATATGAACCATGTCATGTCATCTATGGCACTTGATGTTAGAGAAGCGTTCTGTAGAGGTACAGGAGGATGTACTCTTGTTGAGTACCTACAAAAAAGGCTTACTCGAGTTCGAAGATTGCATCGAAGGGGCTGGTGTCGGTGTTGTTGCAGTGTTGGAGGTGGTGGAAGGCCTCTGCTCGACTGTGGTGGCGTATGTGTGGTCGAAGAAGAAGGAAACATCGACCGTGGAGTGTATGTACGGCTGTTGTTTTAGAGTTGTCATCCTTACAATTTTTTTTGCTAGCAAAGCAAGGTGGAACAACCGCTTGACAGTATCATAATCTTTATAATCAATAATGTTCTGAATTTCACTACGCAACCCACCATAAAAATGACAGAAAGTATCCTCAATGTCCTCTTCTATCCCACAATGCATCATACCCTTTTGCAACTCAGCAAAATAATCTTAAACAGATTTATCATGTTGTTTTAAGCGTTGCAATTTTTATGCAAATCTCTTTGATAGGAAGGAGGAACAAAATAGTTATGCATAACATCTTTCAATCTATCCCAATTATCATATTGCAAATGCGCTTTTCAAAGTTCAGTCCACCAAAGTAAGGCAAAATCTCAAAACTCATTAGTAGCTTGTCTAACTATATAGTTTTCAGAGACTAAGTGAGAGGTAAATTTTTGCTCTACAATCATCTCCCAATCAAGATACGCTTCAGCATCATAATTATTAGAGAAAAGAGGGATGGTAAACTTAATCTTTCTAAAAGGTTTGTAAGGAGCACGATTTTCATTACCTTCCATACCTTGACAGTTATGACGTTGACGATCGCGAAATTTGTTCTGTTGTTGTCTATCGTTGTCAACATCATACTCAGGGTAGTTCTCGTCATTAACTTCCTTTTCCTCTCTCTGTGACGATCGACATCTCTCAAGGGTTGTCATATGAGTTGAGACCCTGAAATTTTTGGTTCTTTGTCTGGAAGAGCATCTCCAATGCATTGAATTACTTGGTCGTCCCCTGATCGAACTTAGCAAGAGTGTCAGCAAGTTAATTTTGACTGACACATTCAACAAAGTCGTTCAGTGAGTTGGCAGCTTCAAAAGCTTTAGCCTTATCACTTTCAGACTTACCCTTTTCTGTCATGGTTAGAAACAATAAAGAAGCAAAGCAAGATATTGTCCCTACATTATAGAGGTGTGGGATCTAGGGTGGCACACCTGCAAAAAGAAATGACTTATCAAGTTCTTACACGGTTCTTACCAATACAAGATAAAGAATGGTACAACTGGTGGCAGGAGAAACTAGTAAGTCATAATTTTACAATTGCAAGGTCAAATATAGTGTTGATCTGAGGTGGATATGTGGAGTTTGAAGGGCTGAAATAATGATTAGTGTAACACAAATCTATAACAGATAGTAATGCTGAATAAGTGTTTTAAGTATGTAATTCTAGTTGCTTGCCGAATCTTATGAAAAATTCAGATGCGAAGGATCAGCAACAGACACGGCTCCAAAAATCAGTGATCAGCACGGATATAGCAAGAAGTACTAGACTGATCCAATAAAGGATGTGTTCTGTGGAAAATCACGAAGGTGTTTGAAATTGCATACGAAAACTTGTAAATTCACAAAGGTCCACTTCCAGGGGAATTTAAAAAAAACGCGCCCGATTTCGAGTTCGTATGTAAAAGTTATGCCCGTTTTTCTAAAGATTATTTTTTGGAGGATGTGTAACGCAATCGGGTGGTGATTTTGTGGATAATTGAGCAGCAGATAAATATGGAGAGGTGGATCTATGAAGGGTCGATCTGTTTGTGATCGAAATATGGGTGGGTGTGTGGGATAAAATTTCGATGCAAAAGAAACAATTAACAGATATGACATGATAACAGATTGAACACAAAAACAGATGAACAACAATGAAAAACACCTGAGTGCAAAAAGATTTCAGAGTCCAACAACCAAAACACAAAATAAGGAGACAAACTCAACACTACCGACTCTGTAATAAAATTGTGCAAAGGCTAAACACGGTTTGGACAGAAAAACACCTAACGATCTACTATTTATTTGTGTTGCGGCTTTTCTGTGGATGATAGAATGAATGCAAATTTGATAAGGATAGATGTGAACCTAACAGTATACCTGAAGCTATGATTACCACTTGATGTGTATGTGGTTCCCGATCTTCTATTAGGTCGTGGTAACTCTCGATTTGGTGGAGATGTGAACCCCGCAATCACAGCACCACTTTTTCTTTGGTTATCAACCGTGCACATATGATTGACCACGCCAAAAAGACTAATCTCAGCTTGTAAATCGAAGAACACAAATAAGAACAAGGAAGAACGCAACTCAATTGTGAAATCTGAATTAAATCACGAAGTTGAAATCCAACAAAAAGACAAGCAACGAAACTATTTGATAACAAATTAAACTAAGAAAAATCTAAACCTAATGATGGTGGCTACTGATTATATAGAGTTTTAGAACGTTCTTAAGGGCAAACCCTAACATTAATGAACCTAAGAAAGGTACACAGGCCCGAATACCAAAAGATAGTGTCACATGTCCCGGGGCACTTTCTAGATGTCATCTTGTTTTAACGATTCCCACTGACTTCGATCGAATTTGAAGATAAGACCCATGCTGTTGGAAAGGTCACCTTTTAGCTTTCCATCCATATTTAGAACGTCCAAAATGGATCCCGTATACGACCTAGGTGTCTAGTTTAGTGCGGACGGCTCCTGGAACCCGAGGGCAACTCGACTCCGAGTTAGATTGAATCTCCTTCGGGGTTCAATGTGCCTTGCTAGTCTTGAGCATCTCTAATTCCTTCTAAATGCTTCCCTTGACCCTCTCCAATGTTCTTAATCATAATAAAGTCATTAGGTAGCAATTTATTCTCAAAGAAATGAAGACATGTGTTTAGAAACGAGCTGGCCTCTAAATTCAATTGTCGTGCACGAGCTCTTGTGATCGGACTATCTATAGTAAGTGGAGGCGCGTTGTGTGTATCTGATGATGGGGTGTCCTCATCATATTAAGCATAGTATTCCGTCTTTGGTTTAAAATATTGACATCATTGACTTTGACATCATATTTAACCATTTCTCTTATTCAAAAAGTATTCAAATGTGTATAATTATTAGTGGTATTTCAAATACATTTAATGACAAATAAATTATAAAAAACATATGATATTTATCACACTTTTTAATAAGATGAATGATCAAAGATAATTTAAAAATGAATGGTGTCAGTATTTTAAAATCTGTGAGAGCATATCAAACAAAAAAAATCTATACTATCTCTTAAAGTTTATATAAAAGGTGGATCAAACAATTTAAATTTTTATAGAGATATGTCTCATTTAATTCTCTTATACGGGATATCAAACCGACTCCAATGGTCAGGCCGTTTGATGGATTTAGTTGAAGCACCTAATGATTTATTTTTATTTCTTCCAAAGTCAGGGTATCCTAAGATTTTGCATCAAAGGTTTTTCCAAAACCTATAGGTATGATTTTCATGAATTTTTTTATTAAGGTGTCTTTTGGAAATGGGAAAAAGTAGAGAAACTTTAAAAAGAAAAGCAAATGCAAGTATTTTGAATGAATGAGAAGGGAAATGCACCTATACTTTTGTCACGACCTGTGGCTACCAACGAGTTATGGCCGGGACGTGAGCACGTGGACAGGGTGTCACCGGTGAGTGAGGCGAACGACAATCTGGCCCAGACAGCACCTCTGCGAGGAAGATGGCCGCCGAAGGGATGAACCCGATTTCTGAATGGTTTATGTTCTCTTCTCTTTGAATTCTGTCGTGGCTTTGTAGAGGAAGAGGAATTCTAGCTTGTGCTGGGTTTGGTAGTGGGTGCCTTGATGGCCCATATATGCCTCGGTGGGCTGGGTGTTACAGTAATCTGCAAATGCTTCTCCTTCCCCATGTTCATTTCGGATTACCCATTTCCTATCAAAATTTCCAAATCCAAGCAATCACCGATTGTACCACATAATCTGAATTTACTTGGGTTCCATTGACTCCTCGGTTGCTCTGCTTTGCTGCTCAAACAGATAGCGACACAACCATGATTGTAATCCTATGTATAAGAAAGAAACATATACTGCCTCCTTCCCAAGCTCACAAGGCATTATCTCATAATGCCCCTTGTTATATGAGTTGCGGCAAGATATGACTTTCAATAGTTCTCCAAAAACAGTAGCATTTTGACCCTTTGTAATGTAATCGGTGTGGCTTTTTGATCCCATCATCAAACCATAGCCATCTATAATAAAACTATTTATCTTCCATCCTGGTATGTCTTTGGGCCATAATATATGGACTAAAACTATTTATCTTCCATCCTGTATGTCTTTGGGCCATAATATATTGGCTTTGTTCCCTGTACCAAAGTCACCTATCCATGATGGGAATTTTTTTTTGAGAATCAGAGGGTCATGTACTTGCTGACTGGTATGTAGATAAACAAATTCACCGATCATACATCCTGAGATTTGATAACTTATCACCCATTTGTCCGATGTCTCACTGTATATATTGAACTCTACCTTATATATTTGTATTGTTCCAACAAGAAACAAACTGCATTAGAGTCAAATCCTTCCTTGCCGAGCATATTATCACACACCTGATCCTCGTGATCAACTCCAAACTTCTGAATCAAGGATGAACCAATGACATGGGTGAATAATATGTTGGTCTCCTTGGCAACCAATATGACCACCTCTGCATGTGAGACCTTGCCAATGATTTCTTCACCCTCTTTGTCTACAATTGGCTTCTTATCTCCACTGACCTTGCAGTCCCCTGTCGTGCTAACTGATCCAATAGACCATCATTATAGTTACAGTCTGATAATATGTCCTCATCCCATTTCACTGTCTGGCTAGGCAATTCATTGAACATCTTACCCACATCACCTCTGCCCTCTTCAGCACTCGAGCACTCAACGCTCTTAGGTAGCTGTTCCAACAAACTGACATGTGATTCGTTGCTGGTAGCCCATTCCTCATCCCAAACATCCTTGCAAGGCAATTCATCAAGCACTTGGTAAACGTAATACATAGAAGTTCCTATGCCCTCTATAGAAATCAACTCGCACTGTGGCAAATGGAGGAAAAGAGAACTCCCTCACAATCTCCTGTTGCCTATGAATGCTTCGCCCTGAGCTAGTTGGCCCAACAATCCATCTTGTGAGTAGAAGTCATGCAAAATCATGATCTAGTGGCCTCTATCTCATTATGTGTACTATGATGTCCTTTTGTTTCCCTCTCTATTTTTATATTCAGTCCACCTCATTTTGGTGTCTCCCATTGTTTCTGAAAATCTAAATCTTCGGTGGTGAGCTCAATTCGGTGCGCCATGATCACTGATGTGGCAGTGTAGCTTCGATTCTTACCTCGCAAGTGGAGCTGCCCCGGCCAATTTGAGAAAGATTGGGGAATCAGAGGAGGGTGATGGAAGCCATGGCTGGTGTTTTTTTTTTCTGAAGCAAGAGTTCAACTTTCATCAAACCTTGGTATAAGCGGCTCCTTTAAACAGTGCTAAACCCACTCGACAAGCTTCGACCTCGATATTGAGAGCCTAGTGAACTCCAGGGTGCCCTGATGTAGATCCTTTGATAAAATGTCCTTCTAAATCATACAGTAGTATTCCAACTGCACCCAGATTAGTATCCCACTTAAAAGTAGCATCAGAATCTCTCCTAATAGAAAAGTTTATAGATGTCGGCTATTTTTTGTTGTTGTCACAAATTTTGTCTTTATTTCTGGTGTCACAAATTATATCTTAATAGAAATAACAGTAGATCCATCCATCTTCATTCGTTTTGGAATTTATTTTCTGTTAAACCTCTCCCCCCTGCACCTCCGCACAATGTTGCACTGTGATTCAAACTCCCACAGCATTGGCAAGTTGCTATTTCTGTCGAAGATCACTATCCTTCGCGCAGCGCTGAGCAACGACTCCAGCACCCGTAGCGGCAACTCAAACTCCCGTAGCGGCAACTCAAACTGCTACTATTCTGCTATCTTGACGGTGTCGTACTTCAACTAGAATCCTAATCATGAGAGAAAAAATAAGATATATATTGCTACAATACTTTTCTTTTTTAATCTATTTAGAAGCCACATGTTGAGCAGGCGACGAGGCCTTTGATGCGGACTGACTTCTTTATTTTTTTCATTGAGATTATTTTGGTTTCGTTCAAGTCAAAAAAACATCGTGCAAAGGTTAAATTGGAGCAAATGTGTAAATTTGTTTTTCTGTAGCTCATTTTGTATTATATAAGTTATCATACTTAGGTGATGTTTGGAATGTGTACAGGTAATGTGAACGTCAATGGTAATAAAATACAGATGTAATGGGATTGGGATCATTGATTACCCTCTTTATAAGTCTAGTAATGATATTTGATACCGCTGTCCAGCTAGATGCTCAAGAATTCTGTCGCGAGGGCAGATCGTGAATGACGGGCTGGGACTGGGCCACTGGAAGAATTCTGTCCAGCAGCTAGTGGAGCAGCTTCCAGTGGCTACAGGAAACGTCGTGGCTAACACCGGGCGAAGAACGGCCGGAGTTGAGGCGGCAGTTTCAGAGCTCGGGCGACCGGCAGCAGACCTCCATGGTCTGCGGTGGCGCCATCTTCCACCTCGTCAATGTATAACCCCTTCCCGGCCTCCCACGCCGCTGCCGTGACTCAAACCGCTGTTACAGCCGCACCTCGAAACAGTCGCCGCTTGATGGGTGAAAATGCTTTCGAGCCTTTAGTGGGTTTTGGTGAATTAGACGACAACATGATTAAGAGACTAACATTATTTATTGAGTGAGCATATAAACAGGTTGTTAGTCTCAAAAAAATATTTGAGATATCATGATTCATGAAGAGTGTCATATCCCTTTGGAATCAAGAATATAGTGATCACAAGTCAAGTGAAGTAAGGACAAAGCAAAAAATGAGATCAAAATCTACAGTGAATTTAAGAAAGGTCTCAACAAGAAACTATTTAACTTGCGAAGATAAAAGTGGATGTCAAAAAAGTAAAGAGAAGCAAAAACAAATAAAAAGAGAGATCAAGACTTATGATGAATCAAATTAATATCTCTACATGAAACTACTTGACTTGCAAAGATTGAAGTTGATATCAAGAAAGCCAAGAGAGGTTGTGCTAAGCAAAAGTGAGATCAAAAGGTACGACGGATTTTATTTAAGATCTCAACTAAAAGCCTTTGATTTTTGAAGTTGACATCAAAGAATCAAAGAGGTATTTATTAAAGACACAAGGCAACAATTGGCTCTAAGTTAGTGAGAAGGTGAAGGATTAGCTTGACGGAGTTGCGATAGACCGAGAAGAGGAGAAAAGCAAGGAGTCTTGGCGCCGAAGAATCTTAGTACAGGTGAAGGACAAGTCGAGCTGAATCTTGATGAACCTATCAAACTATAAAGAGTCATGAATTGCTAAGTGTGTCAAAATTCTATTGAGAGAAAAATAGAAGAAGTAACTTGGAAGAATTTTGGACATTGATCATATGACTTGAAAGCATCCAAGTTTACTAGCTCAAGATGGAGTTGCTCGAGGAAAGCTTGTGTTGTTATCTCCCAAGACATGACTTGTTGAAGAAGTGGCAAGATTCAAGAAGTGAAGCTCAAGTGTCGATTATAGGTTTTTCTTTAAATCTTTAGTATAGGTATGCTGTTCTATCAAAGGGGATGCAACATGGATTTTTTATAATCTCAGTGCTCATGAAAAACCCAAGTGAGAAGAGAGGAACATAACAGCCACTCACTTGCACAAGTTTTGCTGAAACAACAAAACTAAAAGTTTTAGTTTTGGAAGTTTCTAGCAAAATTGCCTAAGTCCTCACCGGAGTGTTCAACACTTTGTCGAAGTGTCGAGAAGGATGATGAGGACATCAACACCATCGAGACGTCCTCCTCCTCGACACATACACATCTTCTGATTATAGGTCCTATGATTCACGCTCGTGCATGCCAACCTAATAATCAAGAACCATAGAGAAAACCAACTAGGAGATAGAGTCACGCAGGCTGGATTTGGATCGCAAGACAGCACTAACTTCTAACGCCTGTCACGACTTCATACGGGCTCTGTTTTATACATTCAAGTACTTCTCATCAAGTCTACTTTCCAACGGATCCGACCCCACCTTCATATGACATCGAAGACAGTGCCAATCAACATTTTGCTACAGAAGGTGCTGCATCACCCTAACTTGGGCTGTTAGCCCATGTACCGAGTTGAGCCTATTAGGGGCGCATCCTAGGGTTTGAGGACAACCTCAGCACTCGTGGTCGTCCTCCACCCTATTCAAAGGCCTTAGTCGCAACCAAGAACACTCGGGTTTTGATAGATTAAAGTTTAGCCACCGCTACTTCGCTTGCAGCTCGCGGGTCGACTAGACCGCCCGTCTTTTTGCCATCAGAACCTCACCTTTTGTTGTTTCAGATTGAACTCAAATTTTTATCTAGCAATTCAATGCTTGCTCATCTCGTTCTTACTTGTTCTACGATTGCTTGCATGACGAGTGCCCTCATGGCAGGTTGATCACGCTCCACAAGTTCGCGCTCACCCTCTAGAATCGGTGTATCGGTCGCTAAGGCGCAACGTCATAAACAATTATAGTTGGGCCGTGAACATCGCTTCCTTCCACCAATTGTGATTACCATATCCATCGAAAGATCACGACCGAACCGTGCATCACGTGGTATTAGAGCTAAAGGTTGTTCGGTGAGAGATTTCAGATCCAATCTGTTATTTACCTACAGTCCAGAAAAGCCAAAAAATATAACAGATTAGTACCATAGTCCCATAGCCCTTTTAGCCTGTTTATTAGTTCCATATAGTTAGGGCTTGTTGAATCTTCAAGTACATCGTCGTGTCCAGTTGCTGGTTTTAGTGTCTAGTCCTTTAGAGTTTCGAGTTCTTGCCTTGCTCCAGCGTCACATTTGAATCTCCAAAACCAGCATAATCACCATCCCTAATTTTGGTGTACTACATTTGGTTGGTTTATGCACATCTTGAATCAGATCTACAATATAAGGACGAAATAAACTCAGATCCGAGTTTGTTGGAAACAACAGATTCGGGTAATAGATTTTGTTGCAGATGAAAATGATCATATCTTTGCGATTCATTGCTTGTTTGTAACATTTTTGCACAATCTGGAAAAATCTACATGTTAACTTTTTACGGATGCTCACTTGCCAAAAAATTCCACCCGTGCACGTCGTAATCACAAAAGAGATCTAGTATCTGCTATGTGTACCTTATTGCATCTATTTTCAGTCCAAAAGAAAATAGAAAAAAGCAAAAAAACAAACAAAAAAAGAACATAGAGGATTGTTTCTTACTTCCACAGTGTTCTTCTTTGTGACCTTCATTTGTGTCCAGGCTCGTGTCTCTAGCATGGGTTTTAGCCTAAGACCAGCACAGTACCGACTTTGAATGATTACTTAACTTGCTTTTATCTAATGTGGTACTAGTATTTTCCTTGTGTTACACTTTCAGCCATCATATAGCTCCACATATATCTCACTACAGCTGGACATTGTTGTGCCGCGGTACCGATACATTCATTTCCTCATTGCCGACTTATCGGTAGCCGTCACTCTCCTGTTGAGTAAGGTAAGAACATGTAAGAACTTGGTTGAACAGACTTAAGAGAAATAGAGTGTGTCACAACCTCTCTTTATCAATTTGTTTTACTGTTTGCTAACTATGATAAGAACAATAAGGAGAAAGGGAGCTTACAACTTACATTCTCAACAATGAGTGAAATCGCATCAACTTCAGATACATGACGATATTTTGCAAGTAGTAAGTTCATCTATACCTTATTTTGCTGGGAAATTTGATCCTCATGTATACATTGATTGGGAGCTGAAAGAAGATAAAGAATTTGATGAATATGACATGTCTGAGAATGAAAAGATTTGCATTACCTCTAATGCTTTGACTGAAGGTGCTTTGCTTGAATAGACATATATTTGTAGGCACAATAAAGTTCCAGAACCTTGGAAAGACTTTAAACTTTATTTTAGAGATGTTTTTATTCCTGCATATTATGCTGGTCATTTGCTCACCAAATTAGACAACTTGAGGCAGGACAGTATGACTATAAGTGAATACTTTCGTGACTTTAAGGTTTGTGTAATGTTTGCTAGCCTAGATGAATGTCAGGAAAATTTAATGAGTAGGTTTATGCAAGGTCTCGATTCTAAAATTCCAAATGTGCTCATTTGTCAAACTTACAACTGAATCTCTCACTTGTTTTTGCTTGCTTGTAATGCTGAAAATCAACTTTTATTATCTAAACATAGAAGCAAGAATAATCAAGATCACAAACGTGTTGAATGTGTTGCTGAAGTGCCTTTGTCACAGAGAGAATGTGATAAAAAAGAGTTGTGTGACACTATATCTCTTATTAAAACAGCACAACTATATAGAGAGCACTTGTTTATTTTTGTCCTATGCCTAACATCTTGCAGGAGAGTGAGTAGTTGTCTGAACAGGACATTGAGCTACTTGAGGAAATGAACGATATGAATAATGATGATGGTGTGGTGCCTACTACAATAGAGAGTAAGAAACATGATACACGTTGTGAGTCACTCACCACATTTGAATACTCTCATGCTGCTTGTGCTAAATTGCAATTGCCCCCTGTTCATACTAGTATTTTACAATGCTTAGTTGAGCCTCTAATGGCTTATGCTTTGCCACAAACTGCACATTTCGCCTATGGTGATAACAAGTTGTGTGCACAAGTTTCTTTAGTCCCAAAAACACAACAAGTGTGTAGTTGAAAATGTTGTTCTTAAGTACACACATGTGGAAAATAGACCTTTTCATTGCGTTGATTTGAATGAGGTAAAGTTGGAGCTCAAATCTTTTTTAACTTCTTTAGATTATATTGAATTTGATGTTCCTTGTAACCTGAATTATTTGGAGAAGAGATTATTTTAGAATTGTAGTTTGCTATATTTTATGTTTTTCATGCAATTGGCAGATATGATGACATTGGAGATTTCTTATTGTCTAAAATAGTCATATGCACTAATCTGAAATACACTTTTGAAATGCAAAAATAAGATCAAACAATAGCATACACAAACACTAACATTGCCTTGCAAAATTTCTCTACTTTTGTGATCAATCAACAGGAGCAGCTCACAAAACAGGAGAAGTTGTTGTACCCTAGTTACGTGCTCTTAACTCATCCCAAAATAACAACAAACAACTATGGCGACCACTGGATCAAGCCGAGGATGGCTTGTTATAAAGAAGGGGAGAAAATGATGAGATTATATATGTCCTTGCTGTGCCGCATGACTGCATCAAAATACCCTCATGGCCTCCACCTTTTGCAATTTGGAGAGGGCATAGTGGGGTGGCTGGTATTCAATCAAAACTTGAGTCAAGGACGACTCCAAATCAAGTTGGGGAGGATTATGAGATCAAATACATATCCCTGTGGCCCCCACTTTTCATGATTTCAAGATGGCATGGTGGAGTGGTGATTTTGCAATCTGAATTTGAGTCGAGTACGACTCTAATTTAAGGGGGAGGACGATGAGGACATCAACAATATTGATATATCCTCCTCACCTACACCTACACATGTTCTGGTTACAAGTCCTATGACTCGCGCCCATACACGTCAACCTAATCATCAAGACCATAGAGAAAACCAACCAGGAGATGGAGTCGCACAGGCTTGATTCGGATCGCAGGATAGCACCAACTTCTAACGCTTGTCACGACTTCATACAGGCTCCATTTTGGATGTTCAAGTACTTCCTAGAAAGCTTATCAAGTCTACTTTCCAACGCATCCAACCCCACCTTCATACGACATCGGAGTCAGTGACAATCAATATTCTTTTCTACAGAAGATGCTGCGTCACCCTAACTTGGCCTGTTGGCCTATGTACTGAGTTCAGCCCATTAGGGGCACGCCCTAGGGTTTGAGGACGACCCAGCATCCCCAGGCCATCCTCCACCCTATTCAAAGGCTTCAGCCTCCACCAAAAACACTCGGGTTTTGATAGATTGAAGTTTAGCCACCGCTACTTCGCTTGCAGCGCGCATGTCGACTAGACCGCCCGTCTTCTTGCCATCAGAACCTCACCTTTTGTTGTTTCAAATTTAACTCATATTTTTATCTGGAAATTCAGCGCTTGTTCATATCGTTCTTGCTTGTTCTACAATTGCTTGCAGGACGAGTGCCCTCTTGGCAGGTTGATCGCGCTTCACAAGTTCGTGCTTACCCTCTGGAATCGGTGTATTGGTCGCTAAGGCGAAACATCGTGGACAGTTGTAGTCAGGTCGTGAACGTCGCTTTCTTCCACCAATCGTGGTTACTATCTCCATCGAAAGATCGGGACCAAACCTTGCATCACCCTCTCTGTGGCAGAGGTTCTCTTCCCCGTAGTGTTCGACCATTAGTCAGAGTTTCCAAACTGGAAGTTTTGGTTTTCTCCGTGTTGTGTCTAACGGCTAGTTACTGTTAGAAACCGGAAGTTCTGATTGGTTTCCTAATGTCAGCCTCAACGGCTAGTTTTTGATGGAGTGGTATAAATACCTCCTCCCTCCCTTTAGTCATTGCTGCTAGTGTTGCCCACGTCTACAACTGAGCCAAATCATTCTTGGTGAGGCTTGTGTGATTTGTGAGAAATCCAAATGTTGGGTTGAGAGAGATTTCATTTGAGAGCACATTTGAGCACTCCCATCCAATGAGCACTTGAGCAAGTTGTAAATCCGTGAGCATATGTTACTCTTGTAGGTAAAGCCCTCGAGAATGCCGGGTGAGTCATCAAGCATGTGGTGTGCCAAAGGAAAGTTTGTGAAGGTCCACTTCGCCTCCGCAAGCGAAGAAGCAAGATAGTGATTTGAGGGAAGTGGTAGAAAGAGACCTGGCTTGGAGTTGGCTTGTGCTCAAGCTTCCTCAACGTAGACGTAGATGACTTGGGAGCAAGTCGTTGAACTACAGTGAAATAATTTCTCGTGTTTTGCATTTCTTATTTGCTTAAGTTGTGCTTGTGACTAACTCTTCAATTTGCTTAAGTTGTGTCTATGACTAACTCTTGATTCTCTGTGAATCAAGTAGCTATCTTGTCCCTTGTACTCTTTTAGGAGTGGTTTGCAAGTTTCTTTAGAAATCTCTCAAATTTCAGGTTTACCTCTCTGTCCCGATAAAATCGAAAGTTTCGGTATTACAAACCGGAAGTTTCGGTTTAGGCGTTTATTACTATTTGTTTTAATTGTTCAGGCAAAACCGGAAGTCCGGGTTTGCTAACTAGGCGACATTTAGGTACTTTCACCGGGCCGCCCTTTGCTTGCTTCTTCGGCGCCTCAAAGCCATTGCCGTGGTTCCTTGCTCACCGCTTCAGCGCCTCGAAGTCGCCGCTTTCACACCCACTGTCGAAGCCACCGGCCTGCCGCTTGCCAACCACTGTCGCCTTCGCTTGCGATGTGAAGAGTCGAGGAGAGAAGCGCCATCACTCGCAATCGCGCCACAGCCACCCTGTTGCCCTCTGCCAAAGCTGTTGCTGTTGATTCCAATGCGTGGAGTCAAGTCAAGTCGAGGAGAGGCGAAATTCATAATGGGATTCATTGACAGTAGTGTTCAAGCATATGAAGGGCGGCAATGGATGACATCGTGATCCAATTACAGAGCGGTTTAATCAAACATCAAACAACGCTTTTAGATAACACCGTGAGGTATTTACGTTGCAATTTGACATAACCAAATAGCCTGTTATATCATAAAAATTGTATCATATTTTTTCCATTGCGGAGCGAGAATACGTCATATTGCTTTTCCGTTGTTGACACCCAAAAATCACAAGGCCACCGGAGTATCCGGCATGGTGTCGGAGTGTCCAGTGAGCCATCTTGGGTTCGGGCACTTAGCCCATCGGAGTGTCCGGCACGTTGCCGGAGCGTCCGGTGAGCCCTCTTGGGTTCGGGTACTTGGCTCAACGGAGTGTCTGAAACGCTGCCTGAGGGTCTGGTGAGCCCTATCAGGTTTGGACATTTAGCCCACCGGAGTATCCGGCGAGCCCTCTCGGGTTCTCAGAATTACATGACAGAACATCCGACATCTTACCAGAGACTCCGGTCACCGGAGTGTCCGGCACTTTATCAAAGACTCCGGTGACGCTGATTTAGGAAAGTTTTCAGCTGATTGATTCTAATTTCTTTCCTAACTCGTGGGATTAGTTGCCCTATGGGATAAGACCATCTCTCCTCTATAAAACAGAGGCCCATGGCCGGTTGAGGATCATCCCAATCGAGCCTATCATTTGACTTTACGTTTTTGTCTCTCCAAACTCTAATCCCCTCACTAGACCCTCGTTTTGCTGTTCTTCCTTCGTCCCGGCGACATTTGAAGGCGATTCGGCTGGTCTAATCAAGCTCGGATCATCCCTAAGGCGACCCTCCTCCGACGGGGTCCCTTCTGAGGCAAGATTGTCTAGGTGATGCCTCAAACTCGGCGTTGAACAAATGTAGGCGTTGCCACACATGAACGTGCGAGCGGTGTGTTGGCTCGGAC
Organism: Zoysia japonica; assembly: GCA_001602275.1. NCBI lineage: Eukaryota > Viridiplantae > Streptophyta > Magnoliopsida > Poales > Poaceae > Zoysia > Zoysia japonica. The sequence goes on from BCLF01000042.1 coordinate 1,979,352, forward strand.
CCGATTTCGGTGTCAACACACTTTTTGACGACTCCGCTGGGGAACAAGTGATTCCGGTTGCACAAACCGAATCGCCGTTTTCTACCGTGAACTCCGAGATCTCCATGATGAACATCGTCATGCCGTTCTTGGAGGAGTTGCTCGAGGAGGCGTGCAAGGCATTCTTGGAACGTTGGAAGGCCTCCGAGGAGGCGTGCAAGGCACGCGAGGAGCGGGATGTGGCAGAACCGCCCCAAAACACTGGACGGCTCGCCTAGGATCGATCTCGGATGATATTGAACAACAATACCCAAATAGTACAACACGAGTGATATTATAAAATATGGAAACCACATAAAGTCTTACAATAAGTTCAAGTTCTTATAAGGAAAGAGTTGAAAACATAGTTTTTAAAACGGTGCGGAGGTGAATACAGACACACAATATGGTTTCCTTATTCTGAGACATGTCTCGCCTCAAGACATGCTTCACTCCTCGCGACCAGAGTTCGGTGAGGAGAGAACCGGTTCACAGGACCAGTTCGCAGGAGCCTCACCTTCCCACACTCTTTGACCGCAGCAACTACACCAACTACCTACAGGACGAGCTACAACACAACAAAAAGGAAACAACAAACCGTGAGTACTAATTACTCAGCAAGACTTACACGTCAAAATTGGCCAACTACAGCCGACTCCTAAGCATGAGAGGCTGACTTAGAGGGATAGCCATTTGCATAAAGCATAGCGCTCAGTGGATCCTTACTTTCAACTTTTAGCGGTAAGTTAAGTTCACGAAAATGTAGATTTAATTTGCACTATAAGCTAGAGCAAGCATGGTTGCCAAGCAATTACCTATAACTAAGCAAATAAATTATGTTATTATTGTTATTAGTCTAGTTGTTACTTACGACATGACGCAGTGAACAAGTGGTACTCATTACTGTGAGGGACAGTAATTATAATCAATTTACACCAGCTGGGAAAACTCAAGTAGCACGACGTAAGCACACTCCTAAGGAGTCACGTACGGCAACCTTTCACAACAGCAACATAGGGCCGGTCCGGGTCTCACTCCTCCCGAGTACACGTCCTCCACGCGATACCATACATCGGGGCTATACGTGGTTAGCCCGTGCACCCTCTCAAATACTATCACCAAAAGAGGGGTGGGGGACCGTCCAACCACTACGTTGATGGAGTTACATCGGTTTACTAGCACCCATGACACTAGCATGCCCTTGGTACTATTCAAACTTGTTCAATGGGGCCACACTCGAATCCGTTCTTAACCGATACAGACAGGGCTATCACACTCCGGTCATGAGTCCAGGCAGGAAACATGCCTCCGTGTCATCCTATCCTCTGCCCGATCTCAGGTTAATAGTATGGTAATAGAGTGACCAGGGTAACAACCTATAGCTCGCGAGTGAGGTTTTTCATTCACTCGACTTTTACCGTCAGCTATGACTTAGCCTAACTCTACATCGAGTTACTTATACCAATATACAATCAATGTGGTAATTGGCACTATCATGCATTCTATGGTTTTCGAACAATTCCTACGACGTAATGCGCAGTACAATAAGAATACAATACATAGTGATAAATTAAAAGAGTTTAAAATAAGGTAAATGAATCGGGGCTTGCTTTGGTTTGCTGAGGGTTAGCGCAAACAAGAGACTGGTCTTCAGCGGCGGACGACTCCAAAGCAACTAGAGCAAGTTGCTGACTTTCTCCTGCGATTTCTAAATGCATGATGCATTTGATCAAATTAGCAGAGCTAATCTAGAGAAGAAATTGCAATTTGGATAGTTCTAAAATATTCTACATGTTTCAAGGATTCCAATCGAGAGGAGGCCACATGGGCCGGTGCAGGAGGGCGCGCGGCCCAGCCCAATCGCGCGACGCGCTGGGCAGCCGGATCAGC
>BCLF01000042.1:1981704-1998434 GCA_001602275.1 Zoysia japonica
GCGCGACGCGCTGGGCAGCCGGATCAGCCGCGCCGGGCACGGCCAAGGCGCGCTCGCCGGAGCTTGACTCCGGGCGGTGGAGCTCAGAGGAGTCGGCCTAAAATGATCAGCGCCGCGAGGGCAACTCGGGGGTGAGAACGACAAGCGGAGGCCCTCACCGGAACCGGCTAACGATGGGTGGTGCAGTGTGGCAGGGGTTCGGCGACGCGTGGAGCTCGACTCCCTAGACGAAATGCGACAAGCCCTTCACGGTGAGCTTCCCTGGTGCAAGCTGAAGGCTGGCGTTCTGGTTGTCGTCTTGGAGGGTGGCCGGAGGGTGGCGGCCATTGGGGGTGGCGTGCCCAAGCGGCCGGCCGATTGTGAAACCTGAAATGTCGCCTCAAAACTCGACGATTTAACCGGCAAATGAGTCCTAGAGCTCGCGAAGGAGTTGTAGAAGAATGAAGATCGAGGAATCGGTCGGCACCTCAGCGGACGCCGTCGAATCGGCCGACGAGTGGCGCGGCGCGCAAAGCTTCAGTTTGGGGACAAACTTCAAAATCCGAATCAAAGGCGGAAGAAGGACGGAAGAAAAAGTGGGGCTCAGCAAGCGGAGGAGTTGGGGGCTCGCTAGCACTCTGCGGGGCGGCGAGGGACGCTACCGGGAGGGAGCTCGCCGAGCTCGACCGTGGAGCGAAAATGTCGACCCAGAGAGTGAATGGAGAGAGGAATGGAGGAGCCGGTCGCGGAGTACTACGTCGCGCATTCAATAGAACGGGACACATCGAGGAGAGCGTGGCGTCCATGCGTGAGGAAGGCGCTGGGTGCTCGGCACCTGTCCGGCTGCGCTGGCAGCCGGAGGTAGGAGGAGAGGGAGCAGTGACGCTGACAGGCGGGGCCCACTCTCCTTTTTATTTTTCCGAATTTCTCCAATTTCCAGAACTGCTCTCTGTTTTTAATCCGAAATGCATACTTTCTGAGCTCTAAAAATCTTGAAATTTTGCAGGGTGGTAAAACTTTTAAAGAGGAACAAGTTTTATTTTGGAGTCAACTTCAAAATCGAAATATATAAAATGTTACTGAATTTTAAAGGCAGACAGTCTTTTAGAGAAAAATAATTTATTTCGAGCAGGTAAACCTCAAATAAAATTTTGCGAAAACTTCTAAAATTCAAGTTGTTATAAGAACTTTCGAAAGAGAATTTTGTTTCGCAACATTTCACTGAAAATTTTGAACTCGCATTTTGAAATTCAAACTTAAATTTGAACTAGCTTGAATTGTTTCAATTCTTTTTTGAGCTCGGATTTCAGGATTTCTAACTTGAGAAAATTAGCTTCTCTAATCCAACACGCGAAGTGTTACACGGGAGCTGCAGGAGTACTTGGCCTGTTCCAAGCCAAGGCGCGATCTCACAAGTGAAGGAGCCCGTTCTTCTGGCCATAGGCGCTGCCAATGTAAGGACATCTTCGCACCCTCCCATTACTTGTGAAGACCTTTCATATTAATTTGCTGATATGATAAAAGTCTTGACAAACGATATGTAATACATGATCAAAAAAACTTGTCTAAATCTAAAAATATTAGTATTGCATCATCGTCTCATGTTGCGCATGTAGGTCCTACTACTAGTGCATCGGCACTTACTACAAAGTGTAGAACAACCTCCGTATGGCATGCCGTTGAACTCATTTAGTGGACAACTAGTTTTCCTTCTCATGTGCAAACTAACGCTTTGGTAATTTCTTCCGCTAGCGTAGAGCCAAATACTAGCATCGTCAATCCAGCTACGAGCCAATTGAATGAAATGGCTACGTTTGTTTCTTCTTACCGGACTGTTGCATATAGCACCCCACCTATCCCACCGAGCGGTACGGATATCCCTCGTGGCCCCGTACCTAATGAATTGTTTAGTGCCATGAAAATAAGCCTACACCCTTCACTCCGGTCACATCCACTAGGCCACCCATAGCAAACATAGAGGAGTTTATGGCTCGCATTAAGGAGGGCTTAAACAAACAATTTCGTGAGACGCAAGAGGTAGACCTAGGAAAGGGACCGGATTTATCAAAAACCGTACCCTGCATACTTTGATTCGATCCCATATCCCGTTGGACGGCGTGTTCTCGACTTCGTCAAATTGAATGGCGAAGATAGCAAAACCACTTGGGAACACGTTAGCTAATATGTAGCACAACTAGGAGAAGCTGGTTTTAGTGAGGCTTTGAAAGTACGATTGTTTTCTTTATCACTAACCGGAACTGCTTTCTCTTGGTTTTCCTCATTGTCCCCGGGGTCCATATACACGTGGGAGTCTTTACAGCGCAAGTTTCATGACCACTTTTATTCCGGAGACATCGAATTGAAGTTGTCACACATGACATCGGTTCGGCAAGGGAAAGAGGAACCCGTCGTTGACTATCTTCGACGGTTTTGAGATATTAAGAACCGACGTTTTAATTTAACAATTTCTGAAAAAAGACTTAGCCAACCTAGCTTTTAGTGGTTTACGGTCGCATCGTAGAGAAAAGTTGAAGAGATACGATTTTCTTACACTCAACCACCTTTAACAAAGGACTTCAGCGCAAGAAAGCCGAAGCAAAGAAATAAAACATGTTACAAGACCCGTCGTGGCGTGCACGTCGTGGAATGTGATTCGGATAGCTCTGATGATGATTCCAATGACATCTTGACTGCCGAGTTCATTTGGCCCTCTAAAGCCAAATCATTTGCTTGTGATTCGCTCAAACAGGTTCATAAGAATCGAAAAGATGATGTAAAATACACCTTTGATGCAGCCAAATGTGATAAAATATTTGATGAGCTGCACAAAGGTGGATACATTAAGATCGCATATACTTTACCTTCGGCGGATGAGATTAAGGTTAGGACATATTGTAAATAGCATAACTCTTAACATGCTACTAATGATTGCAATATTTTCTGTCAACAGGTCCAATCGGCCCTTGATCGCCTCGGAAAGGTATGGACATTAACACCACTTGCTTAACCCTTTCTGATTATTCACTTATAAAGAAAGAAGAAGTCATGGCACAATTCGACTTTGGGCCGAAAAGTACTATCTTCAAAAAGCCCGAGGAACCAGAGAACCATAAGAAACCCCTCTATATGAGAGGTCATATTAATGGCTCACCGATTTCTCGCGTAGACAGCGGTGTGTTAATCTAATGCTATATTCTTTGTTTAAGAAACTAGGTAAGGCCGATGATGAGTTCATCTGGACCAACATGACTTTGAACGGTGTGAGAGGAGAAGACCCAATCGAGGCTAAGCGGGTCACTTTTATGGAACTCACCATTGGAAGCAAGACCATAGCTATATCGCTTTTTTATTGTTGATCTGCGCGGTAGTTATAGTTTGATCTTAGGGCGTGATTGGATTCATGCCAATAGATGCGTTTTTTCCACCTTACACCAATTCTTGATACAATGGATTGGTGATGATATAGAGGTTGTTCATGCGGATGTATCGGACTGTGTTGCTATGGTCGAATCATCTTCTTTGCCGCATGATACCGTCAAGAGCTTGACCGGTTTAGACTTGACGGATTATGATTTTCTTAGCATGACTAGAGATGGTTTTGTACTGGCCAATATAAAGCCGATAGAGAATCGGCTCAACCATATAATGTGATTTCATGGATTCTAATTTTGATTGGTTGCAAAAAAGAGTGAAATACTATCGGCCCAATACGAACGATATGTGCGAAGCTATTGAGGAAATAGAAGATATGGATAAGTAAAGACAAGGATTCACATCGGCCGATCCTCTTGAGCAGGTGAACCTTGGCAGCGATGATAATCCGAGACCAACTTATATAAATAAAAATCTGAAAGCCGATTATAAGGTGAAGTTAATCAGTTTACTAAAAGAATATATGGACTGTTTTGCATGATCTTATAATGAAATGCACGGGTTGAGCCGTGAGTTAGTTGAGCATCGACTTCTAATAAAATCTGGTTTTAGACCTTTTAAGCAACCGAAGAGGAGGTCTAACCCGAATATGCATGATCGAATTAAAGAGGAAATTAATCGATTACTTGATGCAAAATTCATAAGACTTTGCAGGTATGCGGAGTGGATATCCAACATCGTGCTGGTGAAAAAGAAGAACACCAGTAAGATTAGAGTTTCATTAATTTCAGAAATTTAAATAGAGCCGCTCCTAAAGATGAATATCCTATGCTCATTGCCAATATGTTGATTAATGATGCTTTCGGCCATAGAGTTATTAGCTTTCTTGATGGTAATGCGGGATACAACCAAATCTTCATGGTCGAAGAGGATATGTCTAAGACTGCTTTTAGATGTCTCGATTTTGTAGAATTGTTTGAGTGGGTTGTCATGACTTTTGGATTAAAGAATGCAGGTGCCACCTATCAAATTATTTTTTATGATTTGCTTGGGGTCATTATGAAGGTTTACATAGATGATGTGGTGATCAAATTAGTCGCCTTAGACTCTCCCTTGTCCGATTTGCAACTCGCTTTGGACCGAATGCGTCATTTCAGTTTGAAAATGAACCCGCTCAAATGTGTTTTTGATGTATCGGTCGAGAAATTTTTAGGCTTTATAATTCATGAGAAAGGCATAGAGGTAGATCCTAAGAACATAGAAACAATTAGAAACGTGCAAGCGTCTACATGTAAGATAGAGTTACAAAGTTTCTTAGGAAAAGTGAATTACTTATGGCGATTTATTTCCAACTTGTCAGGAAAGATTAATGCATTTACTCCTATTCTTCGGCTAAAGAATGAAGCCGAATTTACTTGGAAGGGCAAAATAATAAGAAGCTTTTGAGAAGACCAAAGAGTACTTGTCTTCGCCACCGATGCTTAGGACGCCTAAGGGAGGAGTCTCTTTCCGCGTAGCAGCGAGAGATGATGTGGTTGGTGCTATTTTGATATAAGAAGCCGAAGGAAAGAAGTACGTGATCACCTATGTGAGCCGACGGTTGGTGGATGCGGAAACAAGGTACACTCTCATCAAAAAACTATGTTGCTTGCACCAAGTTGAGACATTATTTGCTATCTAGCACTTGTGTGGTTGCTTGTCAAACTGATGTTATCAAACATATGTTGCATAGGCCGATTTTTAGTGGTAGGCTTGGTAAATGGGCTTATGGCTTATGTATTTATTGAATATAATTTAGCTTATGAATCGTCTAAATCCATGAAAGGCTAAATTGTTGCTAATTTTATTGTTGAACATCGGATTGATTTAGAACATGATCTAGATGTTGCTTTTGTTACTTTTACCTTTGTAAGTTATATTTTGATGGATCGGTTTGTAAAGAGGGTCAAAGTATTCGTGTGATTTTAATATCTCTTCATGATGCACACTTTGAATTCTCAAACCGATTAGAGTATGATTGCACAAATAACCAAGCCAAATATGAAGCATTGTTGTTCGGTTTAAAGATGTTGAAGTCCATAGGTTAAGCATGTAGATGCTTTCGATGATTCGTTGTCAATAGTGCAACAAATTTCTAAAAATTTTCAATGCTTAGACAGATCATTAAATGCCATCTTAGATATGTGCCTAGACATCATTAGAAGAATGGGTGAATTCAACATACATTATGTGCCTAGGCTAGAAACCAGTGAAGCCAATGAGTTGGCTCAACAAGCATCGGGTTACAATGTTAGTAAAGGTAGATTATCAGTCAATAAGAAACCGATGCATAAGGTATTGGAATTAGACCTTTCGAACACTAACACGTCAAACCGTGATAGTACCGAATCACTTGATTAGAGGTCACCCATAATTTCATATATTTGTAGTCCAACCCAAAGTGTTGATAGGAAAGTTCAGCATGTGGCTTTTAAGTATACTTTGATCGATGGTGACTTATATTGCCGAACGTGGGATGATTTGCTTTTAAAATGTTTAGGTAATAACGAGGCTAGAGTAGTTACGGGGGAAGTTCATAAGGGCATTTGTGGTACGAACCTATCAGCTTCAAAAATGAAATGGTTGTTAAAGAGGGCCGAATTCTATTGGTCAACCATAATTGCCAATTGCTACTGCTACTACAATGGATGCGAAGAGTGCCAAAGATTTGGAAACATTCAATTGGTACGCACAGCCAAGATGAACTTTATTATAAAAACATGGCCATTTTGAGGATAGGGATTGGACTTCATAGGGCAAATACATTCTTCATCTTCGAAGGTACATCGTTTCGCGTTGGTCGCGACGAATTACTTCACCAAATGGATCGAAACGGTGGCTCTCAAGAACATGAGAGATAATTGAGTTCCTTATCAAACATATTATTCATACATTCAGCATACCTCAAACTTTAACTACCGACCATGATACTTTCTTTACATCCGATCATGTTAAAGAGTTTGCCGAATCCTACGGAATTAGAATACTCAATTCATCTCTATATTATGCTCAAGCTAATAGTCAGGCCGAGTCTAGTAACAAAACGTTGATTAAACTCATTAAGAAAAAGATAGAGGATCATCCCAAGAGATGGCATGAAATTTTATTAGAAGCATTGTGTGCTAATCGGATATCTAAGCATGGGGCAACTAAGGTAACACCCTATGAACTTGTGTATGGACAAAAGGCCGTTTTACCCGTCGAGGTGAATATAGGAGCTCTAAGGTTAGCCAAACAAAATAATTTATCCACCGATGAGTATAGAACTCGAATGCTAGACAATATTGATGAAGTCACCGATAAGCGTTTAAATGCCTTAAAAAAATTAAGAGAGACAAGGCTCGAGTTGCTAGAGCATATAATAAGAAGGTGAAAGTCAAAACTTTTCAGGTGGACGAATGGATTTGAAAAACTATTCTGCTCGTAGGATCAAGAAGCAACAGGTTCGGAAAATGGTCTCCTAATTAGGAAGGCCCATACCGAATAGTAAAAGTCATCGCCGAAAATGCATACATATTGAAAGATGTTCGTGGAGAATCATTACATAAGGCTCTTAACGGCTGATACTTGAAAAAGTATCATCCAAGTGTATGGCAAGAAGCGTAAAAGAAAAGTGACCGATGTGAAAAACATCGTTGCCAAAGTTGAATAGAATGGCCTATGAGTCAAAAAAACCATCGCCTTAGAGGTTTTTAGGTGCTTAAATGTTTTATAATATAGGAACTTCACCGAAAAACAGGGGCATATATTAACATTCAAAAAATCACAGTGCCATCGAGGTATCCGACACGTTGTTGGAGTGTCCGGGGAGCCCTCTCGGGTTCGGACACTTAGCCCATCGGAGTGTCCGGCACGTTGCCAGAGGGTCCGGTGAGCCCTCTCGGGTTTAGACATTTAGCCCATCACCGGAGTATCTGACAAGCCCTCTCGGGTTCCCAAAATTATATGACGAAACCTCCGGCATCTTACCGGAGACTCACTTTATCGGAGACTCTGGTGATGCTGATTTTGAAAAGTTTTCAGCTAATTGACTCTAATTTCTTTCCTAACTCATAGGATTAGTTGTCCTGCGAGATAAGACCATCCCACCTCTATAAAACAGAGGCCCATGGCTGATTGAGCATCATTCCAATCGAACCTATTATTTTTCTTTACATTTTTGTCTCTCCAAACCCTGATCCCCTCACTCGACTCCTGTTTTGCTGTTCTTCTTTCATCCCGACGACGTTTGAAGGTGATTCGGCTGGCCTGACCAAGTCTGAATCATCCCTAAGACGATCCTCCTTCGATGGGTCTCTCTCGAGACAGGATTGTCTAGGTGCTGTCCTAAACCCGACGTTGAAGAAACGTCGGTGTTCCCGCACACAGAAATGCGAGCGGTGTGTTGACTCGGACCCGATTTCGACATCAACACAGGTATCGAAGAAAAATTATATGACATTGCCCTACTCGTAGCATAGTACAAGCACTTGGATTAGCTCAATTTAAAGAAACCTATTTTAGACCTTAGCGAGTCTCTACTCTGATGTCAGATATTTGTTGTTGCGAACAAGTTGCGCTGCTAAGTCAAAAGCCATGGCTAACGTCAGAGCGGAGAACGCGTATGCAGCCTGTCAGGGTGGATAGAATGGGATAACCGTTTCGGAGGTGCGGGACATGACACAGCCGATGGGCGTGGGCCTTTCGTTGTCTATTTTGTCCTTGCCTTTTATTCAGCTTCAAAGATTCAGGGCCTTTGGCAGAGTTATCAGCTTTTAATTCTCAGGTAGAATCAGAGAAGCTCTGTCAAACACTGTTTGTCAAAAGACGTGATTTTTATCTGATTTTGTGAAATGATTCTCAAAGTGAACTAAAGGGCTGGAAGCTGAAAAAAGTGGCTTCTCCTCGTTCTATGAAGTGATTTTCTGTCCTGATTCTAAGATTTTATCCTAGAGAATCAAAGAGAATCACTTTCAGCCTCAGAATCACTTCATAGTAGAATTAGAATTGAATCAAAAAATCAAGATCTGAGAGCTCTACCAAAAGGCTTCATAGGTAGGCTTGGCCAGCGCACATAGCAGACTAGCAGTTGCACCGCGCACAGGTGCAAGAAAAAAAGATTTACAATCATTTTTGGACTTAACTCGGAGAAGAACTAGATGATTTCCTGGATTTTATGAATGGTATGAAAATGCAATCTAATACTCCTAACTAACAATGAAAATTTTTCATCTATCTTTACCCATTTCAGAGATAATAGCCACTAAAGGATTAACTATCAACGAAATGAAGCATTGCAATTACAGATGGATGTTCGGGAAGATTGTAACTTACTCTCTCCATTCTTTAATTGATATCACTTCTACGTTACCATTCATCTTATTAAAAAATTGTTCAAACATATAAAATTTTAAGTTGCGACTCAACTAACTCTAATGATAAATCAAACAAAATTATATAAAATTTATCAAATTTTTTTAAATAAAACAAATGATCAAATTTAAATAAAAAAGTCAATAGCGATATCAATTAAAAAATGAAGAGAGTACAGATTTTAGATCAATAAAAGGTCGCATGTTACGGGATGAGAGGCAACGTGTGGGCCATAGGGAGGGAGGGGAGGGGACATGTTGGAGAGATGGACGGTCCAAATTATTAGATTCGACGGTGAAGAATAGTTGATGACGTGACTCAACGTGAAGGCAAGAATAACTCTAAAAAATGTTTTTTAGTGTGGTTTCCGGGAGTTTTTGAGACGTTTTAACGAAACCTATGGTTTAACGGGCATCCTGGTGAAATCACAGGCTGGAATGGGCACGATTGAAAAAGCTCGGGCTCGAAGGCCCAAAGCCCAAGCCGGAGCTGCTGAAAGCCTGAAAGCGTGCGGTCCACCGTCGACTCCAGGGACCAAATCCGCTTCCGAAACCCAAAAAAACGTCTCACGGGGGAGAAAAATAGTGCCTTCCCTTCCAACTCCGGCGTCCCGCCCCGCTCCGGTTCCGCCACCCACGCTGCCGCCGGCGAGATGGTAAGGTCTACGTGTTCTCTCCAGTTCTCCTCCCTTACGCAGCGGGCGAACTGGCGTAATCGTCCTGCCAACATAGACCTCCGAGAAACCCTAGTGATTGGCGACTCACGGCCGCCTGTGTCCCGCAGGACCTCAAGACGGTAGTGCCGTCGCAGTTCATGGCCGAGCGCGGCGCCAACCTCGTCGTCATCAACCCAGGTGCGATCTCCTTGCGGAAACCTTATCTTGCGTAACTGTTGATCATCTACTCTTCTCAGCCTATTTTTTTATACGCGGTTTGTTTCTTCGTCGTTTTGTTGGTGATTCATGCCCTGCCGGGCCCAATGGTTAGGAATTGTGTACACGTAATTTTGAATGTTAGTTTTATCGTGTTTCCCCTGACCCAGGTTGAGCTGAAAGCCTTAAGTTGAATTATGTAGTTATAAGTATAATGTAAGTCTATTTCTTGATTTGGAACTCACCCTTTTCATAATAAATACTGTTGTGGTTCTTCAACTAAAAGAAATATCGAGCAAGAATGATTGTTTTCCTACACAGATGCAGTTTGTGGTTGCTGCTCATTTATGAAAGTACACTTCTTTTTTGTAGGATCTGCTAATGTGCGCATGGGTTTTGCTAGTCAGGATGTGCCATTCAATATACCACACTGCATTGCCCGTCGCATCAATCCACAGCAGGGTCAAGGACCAAGGTTCTCTGTCCGCGATCAGGTGATGCAAAGAGGGGACGGTCTCTTGTAGTGTTGGTTCATGCATATATTTGCAATTTGGTTCTATCTGAACGAGTCTTATGATTTGCTTGTTTGCAGATGCTCAACTGCAATGCAACTTCCTCGATGAATACAGAGCGTGAGAGGGCATATGATATTGTAAAAGAACAAGCCCAACCATTTTCCTTTTAGACTGTTTTCTACAACTAATTAGTTGTTAATCTTACAGATTGCGGCACTGATGAAAATCCCATTTTTGGATGATGAAACACCTTTAACAAACCAACCCTTTCCTCCAAAGGTTTGCAATATATCCATGTACCCTTCATAGCCTCCAAAGTCGTAAATTTGTCATTTTTCACACACTTGGCTTTTCATGCTAAGAAGTAAGTAGCACTGGCAGGGTGGGCTGATTTTAAAGCTCAGATTTTACGTGGTTGTAGCTGAAATAATGTCCTATAATTAAAAAAATTCTAATGTATTTTCATATTGTTTGCATAGATTAATAGCATCTAGCAGTAACTTAAAATAGATATAGATATAGAATACATGAAAATATTCTTGAATGATCTATGAATCATTATTTTGAACATGGGGAATGATGGCATATATCATCCTATAAAATTTGTAATGAAAACTTAAAAAGAAGACAAACTTCAGTAGGGATTAGCATAGTGCCTGTGCCTTGCCACAGAATAACATGGATGTACATACAAAAGCGGTATAAGTAGTACACATACATTTGAATTCATACTTAATTTTGGGAAACAAGAGTAGCAAGCATCAGTTATCCAGTCATATTGCATAGAATGAAGTGTCAAAAAGCAAAATTCTGGTATCAAGCTTCTCAATTCTGGATATCTCACAACTCTAATATTTTAACTCTCAATAATTTCTATCTGTTTAACATATTTTGGGTACACCAAGTACAACAAAAGACAGTACTGGCAATCAAAAAGAGGCGAGGACAGGTCCAGACGGTACTGCTGTAGCTGGGTAGTGGACCCCGCATGTTGGCGTGTATAGATGATGGATAACCTCCAACCGCTGTTTGCCACCAACTCACTTCTTATAGTAGTGAAGAGACATTAAAATAACTTTGTATAGTTGAGGGAGTAAATTGAGCCAATATTTGTTCAGGGGAAAGATGGTCAATGTGAATTGTTTGAGACAATAAAATATATTTCTCATAGAGCAATTTATGAGGACACAATAACAATATGCTTGTTTGCTAAAGTTTGCACATTTTTCATTTCAGAAGCAGTACATTTCAATTTTCATAGTTATGCCCCCTCATTATACTTTGCTCTCATGTAGAATGGAAAACTATCAGGGGCTTCCATTTCGCTTGACATTTTGTTTTCTTGTCATAAAAGAAATATACTTATTCCAATATTTTTTAGTTGAGTCTAACTTCTAAATTGTCTGAGTGTGAAAATTGTCAAAATTTGTTAAGTTTCTAATTGTGGAATGTGGCATCAAACTTTTAAGCATGATGGTTACAATTGAAATATATTAGATAGTTTGGTTCCATAACAGTCTGTATGCGCTGATGTTCTGTTGACCCTCTTCAGATGGGACGTGTTGATGGTTTTCCCTCACAGCAAAGCAGAGATGATAGTAAATTCACTTGGACAGATGTGACTGAGAGAAGTGGTAAGGCATCCATCTCAATTGGTACTTACTCCCTCCGTCCCCAATTACTTGTCATCCTAGAGTTCACAAGTTTTCCCCTTTTACTTGTCATTCTCGTTTCCCAATGCACCTTTCTCTATTCACAATACATTCCTATCTCTATCTCCCTCCTCCTCGTTTAGAAACTGCCTTCTATAGATTAATTTATTTTTCTTAAGCATTACAGACATTGTAATCTAGATTGAATGAAGCTTACAACTTGTCTCTGGTTGCTGGGTTCCCTGGGCAGCAGTATCCCTATAATTACTGTTTGTGCCCACATGGTGTGAGGGATAGTTCCTTTTCATGACTGTCATGAAGAATTCATATTATACCATATGATGTAAATGTAGGTGCTAAACTGCCAATAAAATAGTAATGTACATTTGTAGTTTCTGCTTTCTGTCATGAAAGTTACTCAGTTATGTTCAATTCGCATGTACTAGTTGACAGTAATTGTACGTAGCAATCTTTTCTTTCTTCGTTCTTATGTCTAATTGTTTTACTGTATTCTTCAAATTGGCCAGAGAGGTCAGTAGACAAGGATGCTGATGAAGATACTCCACCAAGCACATCTGCTGATGGTAATGAGCATGGCTTTAAAGAAGGCTTTGAAGAAAACAAGTATAAGAAAGTGATATTTGGAGAGGATGCTTTGAAAATCCCTCCATCTGAGTCATACTGTTTGAGTCGCCCAATCAGGAGAGGCCATTTCAATGTTTCTCATAACTATTCATTGCTTCAGGTAGGGGACCAGATTATCACATGTTTATATTTTCTTAAAGGGTACATAATTGCAATAAAGCTTCTCTTTTTCATTCTTAGAAACCAAGCCTGTTTTCAAGTGTTCCACTTAATTGAGGTTTCTCTTATGCCTTTGTTCTGTAATGACTGAGGAGTGATTTGGCTTTAAAAGTGTGGAACAAGATATCTCTTGCAATCTTTGTTCCAGTTGAATTTTATTGATGTAAACATACTTAGGTTCAGTAAAGTTTTGACACGAGGTTTACATTCATCTGAAATTTTGTGGAACAGCACAGTTCTGTGCCCAATACATTTTGCATGATCTAAACTCTAAAATGCTGACTTGAAATGGTCTAAAGTATCCAATGCTATTCTAACTGGAATACCTCTACTATTCAAAACCCCCCCCCCCCCCCCTTCACACAAAAAAGAAAACAGTTATACGGAATCTGAGATCAGAAATCACAACTGAAATTACCTGCTACTCTTAACCTATTATGTTTCTTGCATTTATTTGCTGCTAAATTTAGAGAATGAATTGAACCCTAGGCTGCAAAATTTGAAAACATGCATATTAAAATAAATAGGGTTATCATCTGGCTGCAAAAAGGGTCAGGCAAAAATTAAAGCTAAGAAATGAAGTTCTTTTGAGTTGGTTCACAAATGGGGCTATGTTTTTCACTCTGGCTATGTATCATCTCACTGAAGTATTTTTTTTTGGTCAAATATGTTGCAGGTTTTGGAAGATTTGTGCACCATTTGGAACTGGGTTCTGACTGAAAAGTTGCATATCAAACCAAGAGACAGAAATTTATATTCTGTGGTTCTTGTTCTTGGGGAGACGTTTGACAACCGAGGTATTTTTTACTTTCATCTAATATAATAGAATAGTAAGGCGCCCATCTATAGCTTACATTATACGTCTTCACAAATTGTAAGTCGTTGTACAATGTTGTAGAGAACAAACTGCTTTATTAGGTCAGTCTGACTACAACTTGCCATGCCAAAGAATACTGCCTCACGTGGTGTTTTTTACTCTGGCTTTTCTGACATCTGGATTACAGGGTTATTTTAGTGCATAAACAATACTCCCTCCGTCCCTTTTTATAAGACGTTTTGGGTCCGCGCGCAGGAATCAAGAAAAATGGAAAAGGTGATATGTTCTGAAAACGAGGAGGAGAGAGATAGAGTGGAGATGTATTGCGAAGAGAAAAAGTTGTCTCGGGAAGTGAGAACGACTTATAATTTGGGAAATTTGGAGGAGTCCAGAGTGACTTATAATTTGGGACGGAGGGAGTAGAAGATAGAATAAAATGAAGGATAATTTGTCTACAGGACATTGTCTGGCGTTGATTTTGTTGGTTAGGATATTTTACAAAAAAAAACTTGGTTTGTAGGACACTGAAATTTTGTCTGTAGGACACTAAGTAGCGTCCTGGAGACCAAGTTTTTTTTGTTAGTGTCCTACATACGAAGCTGACACTATCTAGTGTCCTGTAGACAAATCACCAAAATGAAATTCCCCTTAAATCATTGAGTATGAGGGCAATGGAGTCTTGAATTTCCAACATCTGATTTGATTTTTCACCAATACATTCACTTAATTTTCTCATCCTAAACTATTTTTTACAACTGACATGAATGGCAAATGTTAACTCACAGAATACACTTTAGCAAGGCAGTTTGGAATGTACATGCATAATTCTCCAGTAGCTTATCTCATGAAAGTACGTGTCAGGTTTAATGGTGCTTTCAGCTTTGTGATATTCATACATTTTTTACTCCTTGGTGATTGCATATCCCATACGATGCCTGGTTTGGTCTATGAATCTCAATCTTCTGCTGGGTATTAGCGAACCCATTTGGCCATTTGGGCTGATCCCTTTATTTAATGTTCATTTATACATCCAATATCAATCTAGTTCTGGATCACAAATTGATAAATTCATATGCTTCTGTTTGGGGGAGCTGCTGCTTATGCTGAATTTGGAGAAGCGAAGATTTGCTGGCTCAGGAAGTGGGGATTTGGAAAAACGGACGGGTCTGTATGGCAGCTTCACTTTTGGCAGGAGCGCTGTCGGCGTTGGGGAAAGGGGCTAGGTGCAAGGGTTAGCTGCTGGCGTTGGGAGTGAGAAGGATGTGGACAGGATGGGGACGAACCTGGGGAAGTTTGGTCATGCCGTCGGGGAGTGGAGCTTGAGGCAGCGCCAAGGTGGAGGACAACTAGAGGCGGAGCCATTGTGGATGGTAGCTTCGGGCGGCGGCGGCGTGGAGGGGATGGGAAGGGGGGTGCCGGCACTGGCAGGAGGATGGGAGGCGAGGGGCGGCGCCGGGGGGGGGGGGGGGGGGGGGGGGGGGGGGGGGGGGGGGGGGGGGGGGGGGGGGGGGGGGGGGGGGGGGGGGGGGGGGGGGGGGGGGGGGGGGGGGGGGGGGGGGGGGGGGGGGGGGGGGGGGGGGGGGTGACCAGAATCGAGGCGGGGCAGCACTAACAGGACAGGAATCGAGGGGGCGGAAGGAGCTGCGGCAGGAGGACGGGAGGCGAGGGGTGGTGCCGGGGTACCGAAATTGAGGCTGACCGGCGCTAGGAGGACAAGAATTGAGGGGAAGGGGGAAGCTGCGGCGGGAGCACAGGAGGTTGGGGGGGGGAGGAGGCAGGCTGGCTAGAGGATGGATGGCAGTGGGAGGGAAAAGCGCAGAAGCAACGTTCGGGGAGCTTTTCCACTTTTAGTGTAACCAGCCGCCAAAGCGCTTCTGCTGTTTTTTTGGGAAACACCGTTTAGGGGAGTTTCACTCGCGTTTTGCGCTTTGGAGACGCATTAGTAGGAGGAAGCTCCCACAAACAGGGGCTTAGTAGAACTTTGATACACAAACGACTAATGTCTCTTGTAGCAGTTTGATTTGCTTTTCTTGTCTGCACTATACTACACCTAAAATTTATGTTGTGTTGCATATGGTATGTTAGATTGTGTTACTTATTTCCCAGTGAAGAGAGTTAATTTATTCAATCCATGTCAGAAATAAAAGAGATGTTGTCCATTGTCCTCAATGATTTGGGGTTTAGCACAGCAGTGGTACATCAGGTTTGTCTTTGTGTCCAATCTCCAAATATTTTCCTCTTACATGAAATGCTTTTTCTTTACCTAGTTACTTCAATGGTTCTGTGAGCTTAACCTCTTGTTATAAGGGATATAGTTTTTTTATCATATTCAATTGTGAAATGATGCTGGAATAATTTCCCCATTTCTGGTATTATTGAGTCAGCACAGCGCAATCGTGCTACATGATTTTCACTCCAGTGAAGTATGCTTGACATAGAGACACAAAATTTGGGTTGCATGAATTTTGTGCCCTAACATCAAGTTTTTGTGACTGGGGGAGTACTTCACTGATATGTTTATTATCCTTCTTTCTATAAGCATCTAACTATGCTGGAGAGTTAGGTCAAGCTACGAAACAATTGAGGCTCAGATTTGGAGTGCAGTGGAATTGCTTAGATTTATGCTAGAGTGGAAGTTTGCTCTTGGGCCAGAAGAATGCAATGCAGCCGTGGCTATTGTCATATATACGATCCTCTAGGAATTTAAAATAGCTCAATAGTGAAACACTACTCATTTGTTCGATGTTGTCATACTCATAAATAATGTAACCTTCTGAAGTTGTGAACACATGAGTTCATGTTAGTGACTGGTGTTTTACTAGAGCAACTTCCACATGACAGATGCTCATAATCTGGTCCATTGGTGTTAGCTTGCCTTGTTGGCTTGGGAAAGTATAAATTCAGAAGATGTGTTGTAAATGTTATGGACGTATGGCCAAGTCTTTGTATATTTTCCCAAAAGAGTAATATGTGATCTAATTATTCTATGCATATCTTTTTTTAGGAAGCTCTAGCTGCAGCTTTTGGAAATGGTTTGTCTACAGCTTGTGTTGTCAACATTGGAGCTCAAGTTACACAAGTAGTTTGTGTTGAGGTAATAACATTTATATTATGTGACTGTCACTGCTTGGGACATATGCGGGCCTTATTTTTGAATGCTAGGATCATTTTCTGAGAAAATGATTCAGATATTAACGCATCACCTGCCTCTATTTTTTTCAGGATGGGGTAGCTTTGCCCCATACAGCTTTGGCACTTCCATATGGTGGAGATGTATGTTTGATGGAATATGCTTTTATGCCCATTTCAAATATATATATATATATATA
>BCLF01000042.1:2009632-2021942 GCA_001602275.1 Zoysia japonica
TTTACCCCCCCCCCCCCCCCCTCCCTTACCCTATCATTTTGACATATAGTGCAGCTAGTATATGCACTCAATTTGCAAAACCGAACGCTCAATTGTAATAATGCCTGAACCTGTTTTATTTGAAATGCCTGTTTCCCCACTATGTTATTGCAGGCAGGTTTGCATTAGAAACTAACACCGAGAAACTTGCACTTCTGCAGGTGTGATTGTGCAATAATCTTATTAGAGTATGATCCGTAGACTGCAATTGACTTTAGCGCATGAGGTATCAGTCATTCTTGGAGCCTAGTTTGCCCCTTGGCAGTTAGACGGGACTTACATGCTTTAAAAATGTACTATGAACGCTATTGGCCGGGAGAAACAACTGGTCAAAGAACACGTGCATGTAACCATGCTGCAAAATAACCACTGTTCTGAGATTACTATTGGTGTTGACTTCTAAGGTCATTTTTTAATATTTATCTTATTTAAAAAGTATGATTATATATTTTATTTAAATTGGTTTTCCTTAAATATATTTGAAACATGATTTATAATTTTACATGGTTTGGGTTGGTAAGCCATTCCGCATCAATCGTGATGTTTGAATCCTTGATTGTCATATCGTGGAAGTCGGAGAATACTCAATTTGATCCTTCTACTGTGCACAAAAGCTCAATTTTATCCTTTAACTTTTAAAAGGTTGAATTTAGTTTTTGAATTTTTTGTTAGAAATTCAGTTTCATCCTTGAGCTACATGGCTACTATGTCACATCAGCATTTTGGTGACAATTTTGATTGTCACGTCGAGTTGAATTTTAGATTTTGAATTTCAAATCAAATTTTCTCTCAAACCGTAATTTTTTTTATCCATTTAAACATCATGTTTTTTTAGAATTAATGTAACAAACAAGTTTTTCTTTGGAAATGTTTCTATAATTCAAAAAATGTTTTTTTTGGTATCATTTTGACATATTTGAACATATTTTATATTTTCATATATCATTTCATATTTTTAAGAAAATTGACTCTTAAAGCAATTCAAATTTTGGAAATGACAATTTATTAACACAATACAAGACTATTTTTTGCGTTTAATTCTTAACTTAGACCAAACATTAGCAAACATAAAAAGATGTATTCGTACAATATCTTATTTTGTTGTATTAATTGTTAAGAAACAGATTCAGAATGAGTTACCATTTGAGAGAAACAGATTCAGAATGAGTTATGATTTGAAAGAAAAATTAATTGAAATTCAAAATCTAAAATTGAAGTTGACGTGGTAATCTACATGCTAACTTGGCGTGCCATATGAGCTCAGGGATTAAACTGAACTAACCTTGGATTAAATTTGATCTTTTGAAAGTTGAAGATAAAATCGAGCTTTTGTGCATAAGTATTCTCCTCTATATCATCGTCAATTTGTATTACTCCCTGCGTCCTCTTTTATAGGATTATAAGATTCAAATGTTGTTTCCTAATATTTCTCATTCTCACATTTCAATACATTTTCTCTTTTTAATAAATCTCTCTTAATAAATCTCCATTGTTTATTGTGTAGCATACTTTTTTGCTTCTCTTTAATTATTATGCTTAGAGCTAACAAAGGGAGTATAGTTCATCTATATATTTACAAAACTTAATATAATGTTTTAATGACAAGGATAATGTAAAAATACTTTTTTCATAAAACATAAGTATAATACTGAAAATCTCGATCTATTTTTTGCTGGCCAAGTAGAGGTGCATCTCCTTGTTAGGACAATTGTTTTGCTGCCCTGAGCTGCTCCACCAGCGACACAGTCGCATGGACGGGGAAGCCATTCAGACCGTGGTGGAAGCTGTAGAGCTTGCGGCAGCAAGATGTGGTGGTCGTGGAACAGCGCGGACCTCCTCTTCTGTTGTCAGAGGCAACGTCGAGACTGAGGGCTCGCTGTGCACCGACACGAACAGTCCTGGACACAAGGTAGATGGATGGTTTCTCCTCGTGGCATGACCGTATGGCTGATGCTGTTGTCGCCTTGTCGGTACAAGGAGCATAAGAATCAGCGCGGCGGCATGCCAACAGCACGTTGTGATATCCATGAAACTAAACAAGATAACAGTTTTCTTAGGCCCTCTTCGATGGAGATTATGCAGCTGATTTTGCTAATAATTATTACAACTTATGTTATAATATCTATCAAACACTTAAAACTTCTAAGTACTTATGCATATAATCAACTATAATCACTTTTATATTTTATACTACCACCATAAGCTATAAATAATAGCTTTTTACCATTTTTCTAGTCTCACCACCTATATATAATCCGTATTGGATAAGCTATTTTGTCAAATACTTTTAACATAGAAAATAAATTATGTGAGTAAGTTAGATAAGTGATTTACATGATAATCATAATCTCTCCTAAAGAGGCCTTTAATAAAAATAGTGTCGCATCGTGCTCTAAACTACCAAAATAAATCAATTTATACAGACAGTTTTCTTAATATGCCGCATGGATAAATCCACTTCCGGCCGCATGCCTGCTGTCTGCTGAGTGGGCAACCCTGGCTGCGACGCCCTCCACGGTATCACCGCCGTCGTCTTCTCCATTTGTGGCTGCACCGGCAAAGAGTACCACGAATCCAACGACGGCACCATCCCGCGCCACGTGACCACGTCACCGCACGCCGACTCTGCTTCTTTCTCACTCCACGTCACCACACGCTGGATTTACTAAGACGGTTGAGCACTAGCGTGTTGGGCGTGACTAGGAGAGGGACTTGGTTTGACTAATCTGTGTGAATTTGATTTTCTCGGCTCAGCCAACGTGGAGCACTAGTGGGAGCGAGATATACGCCTGATGCGTTTACCTTGTGGAGCACAAGCAAAAACCACCATTATCCATGCCAGTGAAAAACGTGAGCCGGTCCTCGCGGTACTCAGATAAAAACGATCGGAAATAACTGCCTGAATCATTTATACTACCTTCGATTTTAAAATTAATACGGTTGATTTTTAATATCAACTTTGACCATTCATCTTATGTTTACTTGATTATTAATAATATTTAAAATACAACTAATATTTTTACGTCTTTGAAAAAAGTTTTTGAATAAGATAAATGATCAACATTAATGTTAGAAGTCAGCGGCATCAATATATTAATAGTTTCCAAGTTATTGTCACCATTGACTTCTAATATTACCTTTGAATATTGGTATTATTAAAAAAGTAACTCAAGTATGAAATAATTATTAGTCATGATTTAAATAACTTTAATGATAAAGTAAATTATAATAAAATATATGATATAAAAAAATTAATAAGATGAATAGTCAAACTTAAATATTAGAAGTCAACGTCGATAAAAATTTAAAATCGGAGAGAGCATATGAAAAAAATCAATTATGCAAACTCAGCTTATTTGGTTAAACTATGGATCGGTTCCCAAATGCTATTCATTCCTGGTACTATATGTGTAGTCACTTAAACCACGTATAATATTGAATTAATGGCTCTTTTAATCCCACTACTAATATTTTGTATTCGATTGAGGTAAGTAATGAATCCATGGCTCTTCTAATCCTATGCGTATCGGCTCTGTTTCTATCCGTCGATTTCATTCTAACACTTTTTATGTATAGTTTCATTATAGCCTAATGAATGGTGGGAATGGGTGGGAAGGGCTGATTTTCAAACTTGACTACCCTTAAAACTGAACGGTGTTCCCAATCATGACATACTATTTGTAAGACTGGACAATCCCACTTGTTGCAGCCTATTTTCAAACCGTTCTTTATGTAATGGATTCAATCTCAGCTAATCTACTTTAGGCATGATTCGGCAGCTATGGAATGGTCACTTAACCATATTTGTTTCTAGTCAGGATCCGGTGGATCCATATGTGTCACTTTTAAACCATGTATAAGATTGATCCATAGCTCCTCTATCATACAGTTAAATTTTTATGTTCGGTTAAGCAAGTAACGAATATACATTATTTTACTCCTACTTGCGTCACACTGTTCTCATTGATTGATTGTTCTGATATTCAGCAGATGTATAGCCTCTTTGGCAGAGCTTCTAGCTCTTGATTCTCAGACAGAATCAAGGGAGCTTTGTCAAACACTGTTTTTCAAAGAAGTGATTTTTGTCTAATTCTGTGAAGTGATTCTCTAAATAAACTAAAAGTTTGAAAGAGCTGAAAAAAAGTAAGTTCTCCTATCTTGATCTCACAGTGAATCATAAAAAATCAAAGAAAATCACTTTTAGCCATCAAAATCACTTAACAGAAGAATCAAAAGTGAATCAAAGCTCAGAGAGCTCTAACAAAAAGCCCTTAGTTTCTTTACATGCAAAGGGATGAGCTGATTTTCAAATCAGAGTTATCTTAACTGAGCATCCATTCCCAGTCGGGGTCGTGTTTTACACTAGGCTAGTCTATATCCCAATCCTTCCGAGCCTTCCAGAGCTGTTACATTCGAAAACCTATGAGATGTAATTTTGGGAGAGGGGACTAACCAAACCAGACCACACATACGTTAGAAAGATAAAATATTTTTCTTTTCTCATTTTGGTTTCTAGATAGCCACTCCAATTTCAATCCGTTTAGGCTTCGAGCCAATAAAAAAGTAAAGCGACTTAAAATACTTACGTAAGCATGATTATTTTTATTTAAAGACCTTGCATGTTTCATAATCGATCTGAAAACAAATAGAACTAATATAATACTTCCTTCGATTTTAAAATATTGACATCGTTGAATTCTACCATCAATTTTAACCATTCTTTTAGCAAAAAATGATAAATTTGATATTTTAATTATAATTAGCTTTATCATCAATGATATTTGAAACATTAATAATTTTACACGTTTAAAGAAATTTTTTAAATAAGATAAATTGTTAAAATTAATATTAAAAGTTAACACTATCATTATTTTAAAACCGAATGGAGCACTGTGATAACAAGACCCCAATGTAAGTAAGGCCCTCTTTGTTTAACTTGGAGCTTTTGAAATTTTAGAAAAGCTGATGAAATTTAGATGTTAACTTTTATAATGTACATTTAGCTTTTCTGCACATCAAAAGCTAAAATTTTTAATGAGCTTTTCAGCTTTTAGTTTATTTTTATAAAAAGTTAGCTTTTCAACGTTATTTGTTTTAACTTCTCAGTTTTTTAACTGAAAAAAAAATAACTGAGAAAGACGATAAACCAATAAATCCAAAACCTGCTGTGCAATTTAAGTAGATGGGCCTGGTACGGCCGGAAACACACGTTCTCCGGAACGCGGCGACGCGCGTACGCCTGGCTTCCACCACCTCTCGGTGGCGCGGTAGTTCCAGATTCACCCGCGGTAATTCGTCCACAAAATTTCACCGTCGCCGCTCATTTTCCCCTCCCCCGCCAAAAAAGACAACAGCGCCGTTTCCTGCCTCATTTCCCCGCCAAAAAAAATCCTCCAAACTCCATAAAACCCAGCGCCAAATCCCACTATTCCTCAGTCCATTCCCCCGCCCTTCCCCTCCACTCCGCTCCCGCCTCTCCCTCTCCCGCCTTCGCGCCTTCGCCGCATCGGCAGACGGCAACCGCGATGATGGGCGGCGGCGACTGGCCCGAGTCGCCCTCCCAGGCCGTCCTCTTCGCCGACGAGATCGCCGCCGTGCGGGCCGTCCTCGGGTCCGGCTTCCCGGAGGCGCGCATCGTCACGGCGCTCTCCCGCAGCGGCGGCAACACCCAGCGCGCCATCAACGCACTCCTCGATGACTCCGCCGACCCCGAAGACGGCGACTACCCCAAGAAGGCGCTGGTCAGGACGGGGCGCGACGCCGTCGGCCGGGCGCCGGCGAAGGTGAAGGCGGAGCTCCCCGACGAAGTCGACGGGAGTCAAGAATCCGATGGCTCGTCGATGGAAACCCGTAAGGTAAAGCGCGAGCCAGTCGATTTATCTCTCAAAGAGCCATCTTTGGTGCCGTATCGGGTGAAGGAGGAGAAAGGAGCCGCTGTGGCTGGCCGCGGTATAAGCCATGAGCCGCGGCCGGCGAAGAGGGCGCGGCAGGACGAGGCGTTGACGATGGACCTCGCAGCGACCCATCCGGTGCCGTACCTCAACCCGAGGCCCATCCGGGCCCTGTCGCCGAGGGAGACCGCGGACGTGGAAGCGAAACGCCAGCCGCTGCCCAGGGCGATTGCACCTGCCCCGGTGAAGGATATGAGGATGGTGGTGGCGCCGCCGGAGGCCGAACTTGGTGACTTGCCGGTCGAGCCCGATTGGTTCCTCGTCGGCAAGTCCTATGTCACAGGACTCTCCACCAACCGTGGGAGGACGTGGATGGACGCTGGCGAGGTCGTCCATTTCTCCTTCCCCTCGTATGAGAGGAGCTATGGCGGGCTAAAGGTGTCGGCCAAGAAGGCAGCGGCGCTGGCAGGAATTGTTCGCTTCTCTACCAAGCGAGCTGGAGAGGTTTGTACTGTAATCAATCTTTTTATGCGTTGCATTCCACTTGATTCAGTTTTGCCAGGAATGATTTATTTTCTGCAAAAGTATCACAATCTTACTCTTGTCATTGATCGTGCTTACAGATTGGGAAGCTGTCATCAGATTGGGCCAATTGCCTTGTCCCTCTTGTGAACTCGTCCAAGGTGAAGATTCAGGGGAAGATCGTGTTTCCATCAATGGAGCTGAGGCTGATGCAAGAGATTTTGCTTTATGTTAGGTGAGGACCGATGATGATACGTTATTGCTGTTCTGTTTTTTGGTGGTTTACAGGATTTGTGTTTTTATATATATACTGAATATGGGTTGTTTCTGCAGCTTCTATATCCACAGCTCTGTATTTACAGAAGGTGAACTCTCATCCTGGAATACAGGTGGTCCTGTAAATGTTGATTTTGCTGCCAACCCCCTTCACCAGCTGTTTACTCTGCTGAAACTAAAGGCCTCCAACAAGGTAACACCATACATTGATTCTTTTAATTATTTCATACGGAGTATTTGGTTTTGACCATTTGATTCTTTTATATTTTAATTAATATGCCTATCATATGCAGGATGATTTCTCTCTCGATGAGTTCAGCACAAGGAAGCTGAAACGCATTTTAAGGGTAAGCAATTAAGACTTCTTGCTGCTTTTTTACCATTAACAATAATTCATGTTTCCCTGCACTGTACCATCTGTAACTGTGTAAGCCTGCTATGAACTGAATCTACTATGGGCTTTTACTTGTAATGCAGCAGAAAGTTATAGCCTTTTCTTTTGGCCTCTAAATGTTTGACATTGTTGCCTAACACTAGTGCATGTTGTAGAACTTCTTTGTTGCTTGGCGTTGGTGCTGCTTTTTATCATTTGTGTTAATCCCTGATTTTTACTGCCATTATCTATTTGGATAAATGGTGTAGGGTAACCACAACCGTGGCGATGAATCCACTCCTTTGCTGGGCCAAACATTTCCGGAGCAAGGCAATGATGACCAGGCTATTTCAGAGGCTGCCTTGAACAAAATTGTTGGCACTGCAGAGACATTTGATTTGGAGGTAACAATTGAAGTCTTTTGAATCTGTTTTAGTGTTCGTTGATGCTGGCCTAATATTTACATAAAACTTATCTGGTTGCAAAATTAAAACATTAGGAAGCAGAGCCTCCAAATACTCTTGTCTCTGTACTGAAACCATATCAAAAACAAGCTCTCTTCTGGATGTCCAAACTGGAGAAGGGAAAGGATGCTCATGAAGCAACAAAAACTATTGATCCCTGTTGGAGTGCCTACAATATTGCCGATAAGTATGTTCTATTCAGTATCTTTCGTACGGTACCATAATGCTGATTAGATTACAGCCATGACTAAGAAAAACTATCTTAACAGGAGAGGACCTGCTGTATATGTAAATCTTTTCACCGGTCAAGCAACAACACAATTTCCAAGTGTAACAGAGTCTACTCGAGGAGGGGTAATTCTGTTTCAAAGTTCTCATTAATGGATTATGCTCCACATTTTACATGATTGTTGGCTGTCTTTGCAGATCCTAGCAGATGCAATGGGTCTTGGCAAAACTGTCATGACAATTGCCCTGATTCTTTCAAATCCTAGGGGAGATGCTTCCACCTATATAGAAAGAGATACTAGGGTTCCGAGGGATCGTGCAACCAGAGCACAGACCCCAAGATCCTCTGTAAGAGGAGGAACCCTTATTGTTTGCCCAATGGCATTATTGGGTCAATGGAAGGTAAGCACTTTATTTGACAATTATTTTTTTTATCATGTATTCAAATAAAGTTTATTGATAAACATGATGTAATGTTCGTTTAACAAGGTTGCAGCCTATCCTAATTCCATGTACCACATCTTGAAGTAAATTAATTTTCTTGATCGTTAGTTTCTAAAATAATCTTGGATTGTCAATGAAAAGTAATAGCTCACATATGTCTCACAGGATGAATTGGAGGCACATTCAGCACAAGGAGCTCTTTCTGTGTTTGTGCACTATGGTGGTGATAAAACTGATAACCTCATGCTGATGGGTCGGCATGATGTTGTCTTAACGACATATGGTGTCCTTTCAACTGCATATAAGACTGTAAGTGTCTGGCATTTGGCTTCTACCAATCTTTTCGCCAAAATTTTACTTCTTTTGGAAGTAACAAGTTCCTGACAGTTATTTAAAAAATGCTACACTGAACAGGATACCAGCAGCATCTTTCACAGGATGGATTGGTATAGGGTTGTTCTTGATGAAGCCCATACAATCAAATCTCCCAAAACAAAAGTGGCCCAAGCAGCTTTTGGATTAACATCACAATGCAGATGGTGCCTTACAGGGACACCATTGCAAGTACGTTTTCACCTAATATACACATTTTGTATTCAGTATTTGAATTACTAGTAATTTTGGAAGACAATCTCATTTTTGTATTTCCTAACCTTATCAGAACATTTATTGCAGAATGATTTGGAGGACCTCTACAGCCTCCTCTGCTTCCTACGTGTTGAGCCCTGGTGCAATGCAACTTGGTATGATCGATCTCGAACTGCTTAATGTACATATCTACTGTAGGTGTTTTGATAATCCTGAGTCTTGATATTTTGGTAATCTCTAGGTGGCAGAAGTTGATTCAGAAGCCTTATGAGATTGGTGACGACAGAGGATTGAAACTTGTTAGAGCTATTCTTAGGCCATTAATGCTCCGGAGGACCAAGGAGACAAAAGACAAGATTGGAAAGTATGTAATGTCTCTCATTTTTCTCCATATATAAGCAATTAAGCATTTATCATGCCTCGCAACACTTCTATATGTGCTTCAGTCCCATACTTGTCCTCCCTCCTGCCCACGTTGAAGTTGTGGAGTGCCAACAGTCTGAAGATGAGCGTGATTTCTATGAAGCCCTTTTCAGGAGATCAAAGGTATATTTCTGCTTAAATTTATTTTATCGATACAAGTTGAAATTGTAGATCTTAGGTTTTGATGTATGTTTAATGGTTGAGCTAATTGATGTAGTGCTAAAAGTAGAACCTTTGTTTTCGTTCATCTTGGTCAAACCAATACTGGATTGTGCTTCTAAATATTGTGGCATAGTTCTGTGATTTGATGAAATATTTGGTTACTCCTTAATAAATGCTTACCTGCAACAGCTTCAATTTGATAAATTTGTTGCACAAGGCAGTGTTCTTAACAACTACGCTAATATTCTTGAGTTACTTCTCCGGCTAAGGCAGTGCTGCAATCATCCTTTTCTGGTTATCAGGTTAGCCATGAAGTGCAAGAATATACATCTCTTCTAGCATTCCACTATATCATCATCATCTAATTCCTTTATTGATTCTTAATGTGCAGTCGAGCTGACACCCAAAAGTATACTGACCTTGACAAGTTAGCACAGCGGTTCCTTGAAGGAGTACAAAGTGATTCTCGTGCATATGTAGAAGAGGTTGTTGAAGATATTCGACAGGGGGCCACTATTGAGTGTCCTATCTGCCTTGAGTCAGCTTCTGATGATCCAGTGATCACCCCATGTGCACACAGGATGTGCCGAGAGTGCCTTATTTCTAGTTGGAGGACTCCAGATGATGGGCCATGCCCACTGTGTCGAAGCCATATCAGCAGATCTGACCTGATAATTCTGCCTGCTCAGTGCCGCATCCAGGTTGATCCCCAAAATAATTGGAAGGACTCTTGCAAAGTGACCAAACTTATAATGATTCTTGAGGACCTTCACAAGAAGAGGGAAAAGAGTATTGTATTCAGCCAGTTCACATCATTCTTTGATCTTCTGGAAGTCCCATTTAGTCACAAGGGTATCAAGTTCTTGAGATTTGATGGCAAGTTAACCCAGAAGCAGAAAGAAAACGTTCTGAAGGAATTCAGTGAAAGTTGGGATAAGCTGGTATGTGTTCTCTACTTTTAGTCGTGCTATTTTTCTGGAAGTTTTTTATTCAGGAGCATGATATTCTTGATATTTTGTTTAAAAATTTAGGTGCTATTGATGTCACTCAAAGCTGGAGGTGTAGGGCTTAATCTAACTGCTGCATCCAATGTTTTTCTGATGGTAACACTACCTTTTCAATCTAAATGGATTTCCTCCTGGCGTTGACTGCTTCGTACATTAACAATCTAGTGTTTTTATTGTTATATAGGATCCATGGTGGAATCCTGCAGTGGAAGAGCAGGCTATCATGAGAATTCACCGTATCGGTCAAAAGAGCGCTGTCCAAGTGAGGCGTTTCATAGTCAAGGTAAAAAGAAATGGTGTTAACTAATCCGTCTGAGATACATCACTTTGTCAGTATCGTAGTATCCTGAAATCTCAACTGGTTAGTCTTTCATTTCAGGATACTGTTGAGGAGCGGATGCAACAGGTTCAAGTTCGCAAGCAGAGGATGATTTCTGGGGCACTGACAGATGACGAAGTCCGCGGTGCTCGTATTGAGCATCTGAAGATGCTGTTTACATAATTGGTGTCGATCTGCAGATGTGTATAGCTGACATGTTTTTTATCCAGAAAATTGGCAACCTGTTCGGTACTATCTAGGTTCAGGCCGTTACGAATGGGGATGGAATGGGCTGACCCATGTGGCCCCATTCAATTTTGTGTATATGCCCCCACGCCGGTCTGTATCTTATCTCTAATGGTTATACATGAAGATCGTTTTCAGGCTTACAGCCGCTGAACTCTGATTAGTTTTCAGTTATGTAATGGATTTCACTGCTTGTGTTCTTCGTTTGGTGCTCATTGCAGGTTAGTACCCATGCCTGCTTCCATGGTGAATATGGCTCTGACAGCAAGCGGCTGTTAATTACAGAAGTTAGAAACCTTTTCAAGGACCTTAGTAGAAGCCACTTAAACTAACTGTATATCTTATTAGAGGCTGAAGCTAGGGCCTCATTATATATAAAACAGCATATATGTATTCAACTAATATACATGCAAAACAAACTGCAATCAACATAAAGTATTACTCAAGTCATCAAAATATAGGAGTAGAGGTTACATTTTAACAAACCCTGCTTTGAAATGTTCAGTTATTCTCATGAAGCAGCTGATGATGTTACATCTTACATACAATTTTGTTGGTGGATCTCGCTGCTGGGCATTAAAAAAGAAATATCTGGTTTTTTTTTCCAGCTAGAATCACTATTTCAAAGGAGGCAGTGCGAACCAGCAAATTTGTATCTTTTGGCATGCCCAGCAGCCAATTCCACAAACTGTGTCCAGCACCCAATTTCACAAACTATGTCCAGCAGTAAAATTTTCCTCACAGTATTACCACTTCTTTATTTTGCCACAGCCGCTCAATTCCTCCTTGAAATCATGATGGTCTATATTGGTTAAAATATCTACCGATCATTGGCCGAGATTTCTTGGGGTGAGCTTGCCTTACAAAAGAATTCTAGTTAAATCAGACATTTTAGGCTTGTGTGTTAGTATAAATAGCTGTAGTTTTATTTCCATGCGCATTACATTGTGAGTTAAAGTTCTTTTACAGAACATAAATTATTAAATAATCAACACAAATCAGATACAAAAAGTGTGCATATAGTATAGAACAATTGCATGTGCCATAAGGTTCTTCAAGTACACCATTTATAAATTGATGTCACCGTTAACTTCTAACATCATTTTAATTATTCGTCCTATATAAAAAGTTAGTTCAAATGTATAAAATTATAATTACTGTTTCAAACACATTTGGTGATCAAAGTAAGTTATAATAATTTATATAATATTTTTAAATAAGACAAATAGTCAAAAATAATTTTAAAATTCAACGGTGACAACAATTTAGAAACAGAATGAGTATTAAATTATAAAAAAAGGTGGGGGTGGGGGGGGGGGGGGGAAGGG
>BCLF01000042.1:2021959-2043706 GCA_001602275.1 Zoysia japonica
GTGGGGGGGGGGGGGGGAAGGGAGTAGATTTTACCCTTTGTATATGTGGATGTGACGGAGTTGCATTTGCCGCTGCACCTAAAGACTTAAAAGAGAGAAGCGTCACGAGCATCAAGCCATCAACCATGAGCCGGAGGTTGATCCAACACTTCTTGTACACCCTTTCTCCATAGGTGCAGGTGCAAATGCAGCTCGATCACATCACCATTTCTGTCCCCTCTAGCTACTACTTGATGACTAACTGAAGCTTCTATTCAGGTTTACATACCGGCCATATCTACACCACTCTTATATAGCTGCCCAGTGATATGGATGCTCCACCTCGCACGTGGTCCTTCGACACGCTTCACATGGCACTTGCAAGCCGGACCAACGGGACGAGGGCACGAGCCCGTCCACACGTGGCAGCCACGTGCGACGCACGAGGCTGTGGGGGCGATATGTTGATGGTGCCACGGCAGCGAACACGCTGCTCGCGTCACTGCTTTCCTCACGTAGCTGACTAGGACCGTCCCTGCTGACTCCCACTGGTCTGCAATTGCTTCGGTATGAATGGTTTGAAATTAAAATATGTTCATAGTCATAAGATCGACAAAAGAACTCTAGGAAGCAGCACCGCGCCATCCTAGTTGAGATTATGCCCAGTTTGATATGGTTTCAAATTCATCTAACACCATTTCAGAATCCACTTCTTGTTGCAATGTTCCTCCAATGAATCATATGGAGCATATGATTTTCAATTATATAAATTTCCCTCTTTGCTAAATTATTATCGCAATTGACTTCTAACATCAACTTTACTATATCATCTCATTTAAAATATTAATTCAAATGTGTAAAATTATATCTCATGATTCAAATAACTCTAACGTAAAGCAAATTATAGCAAAGTATATAATATTCATCAAACTTTTTTAATAAGCCAAATAATCAAATAAAGTTAATGTTAGATGTTAATGGCGACAACAATTTAAAAATAAAGTGAGTATTCCAAAGGTTTCTGGTATGCTACATTATTTATGAAAAAGCTGAATGCAAATAACCAAATCTATTTGGACTGGAATTTTCCTACAACAACAATGATTGGGCTTTTGGGGTAAAGGGTGAATGCAATGAGCCAAATCCATTTCCAAGCCCAATATCCCAGGACCAAGTGTCATGCTATTAGAAACCATAGGAAAGACAATATTATTGATTACTCCCTACATTTTTAAATTATTGTCGCCGTTGACTAAACATAACCTTTAAGTATTCATCTTATTTAAATATCACATATTTTGTAGTAATTTACTTTATCATTAAAGTTATTTGAAACATTGTGTTTTTAATTTTAATGAACTAATTTTTTAATAAAACAAATGACTAAAAATAGCGTTTAAAGTATTGACACGGAACAGAGGGAGTAGCTGGTGGATTATCAATAATAGGTGACTCTTCTAGCATTCTGATGGAACTAGATGAACCCATATGTTTTGGCTTTAAATATTATCACACATTTTAAAACTAAATACTGAAATTGAATTGAAATTCCTTGAACAAAATAAAATGATCCAGAAGATCTGGTACGCCTCGCTGATGTCTTCCCTGCCAACTCCCTGTGCTACATTGACATGTGGGACCTCTCAATAGTCAGGGCGTTTCCTTGGTTCTAGATGTCACCTGTCTCTTAAGAGCACCTATAGTGGAGCGGTGCTCAAAATAATCTCATCGATAAAATATGGTTGAAACTATTGTAGCTATCGATGCTTCGATCGATCGCGAAAAAAAAAAAGCACCAATTAATATTGATGCACTCAGTGCTTACACATTTTCTCCTTGCAATTAAAGCATTACCAAATTGCTTTCTTACCAACAATTTGAGTGGGATTTGAGAGGCTGGACCTACTTACTACCTATGCCCTAAAATATAAATAGTTTTAATCTAACTTCTTTAACTTTGATTATTAATAATAAAAAATTAATGATATTTTATTATTTATAAATTAAGTTACAAAATTCATTATGAAATAAACTTTCATAATGTGTAACTTTATATTAGAAATTATTTATTTTAAGATGTTATTAGTAAAATAAAAGAGTTTAACTTTGATTAAATCAAGAAATACATATATTTTTAGACAGAGGGAGTATTAGCTTTGGATGAAAGAGACAGTGGAGGACAGCTGGGTTGATGTGGGACCTATACATGTGTACTATGATTATATAAAATTTTAAGAATGCTGAAGAATGAGGTTTTAGGATCCCTTTTGGTTAGACTTTTGAACCTCCAAAATGTCCAACCTTCTTTGGAAAAAGTAGCTTTACGTAGTTAAATTCCACAGCCCATCCCTAGGGCGACGCCGCCGCTCCTCGCTGTCCACCCCTCTAGCTCCTAGCCCCAGGATGCCACCGTTGTCCCCAAGTCGATTTGGCGGCCGTCCGTTGGGTGAAGGCGCCCAGGCGCGAGTTCGTGGAGAGGCGGCCAGCGACCCCTACGGTAGACCCCTTCTCCGAGCTCTGAATCTACACGTATCGGCTACAGAAGGGCAAAGGAGACTACTTCAACTGCCTGAACTTTCTCGGTATGCTGCTGTTATTGGTGAAATGAGCAGTTTGTACAATGAGAGGTACTTGCACAAAGGTGAATATCAGAAACTGGAATTCAATGGTCATAAGATGCATGGGTCATCTGAAGTACTTCTATAAAATGTTTTGTATTAGCACGGAGGTTTTCATGGCACTTCATGAGTTGCTAGTTTTGACATATGGTTTGACATCAACTAACAATGTTTCATCCATTGAGTCCTACTTTTTATATTGAGCATGAAAGAATGAAAGGATCAAAGACACTGAGAAGTGGGTTGAATTAGTGAACTTATAGAATTTAATTTTGTTACAAACTTAAACTACAAAACTTGATCACAACAAGAACAACATAAGAAAATCTAGGAGCCCAAAACCTCTAACAATGCTAGTGGAATGAAAAAGACAACATGCAAACACTAGCACAATAGCTATCAAGAGGAATCGTAAAGCAACCTATAACTCTACTCAACAGGTATTAAATGCGAAAAGTAAAGAGAGTTAAGATAATGCTCAGCGATTTTTTCTGAGGTCTCAGAAGTTTGACGCCTTCCCTTAATCCTCATTGGATCACTCCCGTTGGAGTATTGGTCTCTCCCGCCGTTCTAGAAACGGTTCTATCTAGGGTATGCTTCACTCCCTGAGCGAATTCATCGGCGATCTCAGCTGTAGCGAACAATACTCACTCGTAAGATCAAGCCTTCAAGGCTCGGGTGCTCTTTTTTGGTGTCCTTTTCAAGCAGAGGATTCGAAACCACTCACAAACTTAGCGTTGTCTTTCACAATCTCCTCGGAATCTCGAACACCGACTCTTAGTCGGTTTAAGCTGCCAAACTAATAGGCAAAAATTACTCTACTCAAAGCTCCACAAGCTCTAGAAAGCATATAAATGCTCCTATTTCTCTCCTACTAGCATCAAAGATCTCCAATCTTGAGTTGTGCTCTTTTCTTGCTATCCCTTGGCCTCTTACAAGTTTGCTCTAGCAATTCAGATCTCATGCACACCGGAAAATATTCCCCTCTATGATTTAAATAGGTTCCAAGGCTAGAAACAATCGTTGAAACATGATGTCATAAAGCTGACTGCATTTTCTAGACATCAAACTATCTAGTGACTCTTCATACCAAACTATCCAACACACCACCGGAATGTTTGATGACCTCAAATCTCAGCAAAACAGGGAAACACCTTCTTTGTAATCCATTCCATATGACACAGGACTGTCCGATGATTGTCACTTTTGAACTTACAGAGACATCTCTTCTGAACTTCGCCCTCAAGAATATCGGACTGTCCGGTCACTAACCCATCAGACTGTCCGGTGACTTCATCTTTTCAGCTCCAAAAAATTCTCTTCAGGACTTGGAAACTTTTGGCTTCCCAGACTAAAACTTGAGGCTTCTTTTTCAACTTAACTTTGGATTCGCTTGCTTTTCTTTCTGTGCCATCTTCAATTCTTTCTAGCTAATCATTAGCTTATGACCCGAGAACGAATAACTTGACCTCTCATAATAGTATTAGCGATTAGCTTTGGTCCACCAACGCTCAAAACTACTCGACTTGGGATTGTCCTTGTGTTTGATAATAATTTTGTTCAAAATTTGTAAGAACAAAATTTGATTTTTGCAAGATCACGTTGAAAATAAAAGAGAGACACATAGGATATATATATGTGCTAACGTTGAGATAAGCATGTCTGAAATCAATCAGGTAAAGCCTATATAGCTGCTGAAGCTGGAATAAAATAATATTGCTTGTCATGGTATATACAAGTCCAGCTAAGAGCTTCTGATCATTAGCAAAAATTATCGTAACTACCTGAGCTACGCGTTACTGGCCGCAGGCTGACTGTACAAGCCTGTATGACCACGTGAGAAATTCTACCCATGTATGAGATAAAGATTAATGGTTTTCTAATTGATGACCGGACTGGCTCTTTGGTGAGGAGGATATACACGTACAAGTAAGAGCATGTTTGTATCCCACCAGTTTCTAACAAACAAGTTTTTAGAAATTGGAAGTTCCCCAAACAGGGTAGTTTTTGTTTGGGTTTATAGAAACCAGTTTCCCACTAAGAATCTGGTCCATCGTAGATTTTTCTGGTTTCTTTTACCAAAATTACGTGCTACCCTTAATCTAAAACAAATATTTATCCTCATTGCCATTAGATTATCTTAATCTCTATCCGAACGGCCGTTTTAATCTCTCTCTCTCTCTCTCTCTCTATCAATCTGCTATTTATATTCTACCTCCTACGGCAACCTGTTGGCTCTATATCCCTTTCTTTATATGGCGTCAATGATTAGTGAATCAATTTTTTTTTAAAAAAAAGCCAACGGATGTAAAAGGATTGGCGGGAAAAAAAATAAAATTTAAATTGAATAAATGATGGGCAAACATGTCATTATACACGAAAAAAACTAAAAACTGGTTTTTAGAAACTACTTTCCAAACACCACCATCTAATTTTTTTGAATAAACTAGTTTTTAGAAACTACAACTAAAAACCAGTTTTTTAAAAACCACGCTGGTTCCATACAGGCCCTAAACTTATTCATACGTGATCAGAACTTCTGAAACTTGCTGCATGCTGCTTCCACGTATGAAGGGAATAAATTTTGCAAGGTCTTTGTCGGACACCGGCACAGTAAATATAGGATCGTGGGGGTGGTGTGCCTTTAGATTCGATATGGTCCAGTTTAAGGAAGACTCAAGAAGATTTTTTACCTGATTCGGGCCACCTCGAGCGGTGTAATACCCTACGTTCATATAGCAACGTTCATATAGCAGATTATCTCGATGATAATATTACAAAGGCGGGGCCCTCTCTTCGCGGGAGGATCCGGAATGCGGTCGAGTGGGGGTGCTTGCTCGGGAGAATGCAAAGACCCTGAGCTCTAATGGAGCTCGTGGTTGTTTTTCGTATGTTTGTGACTGTTGCTTGTGTTCGGTTTGTGCTTTTGTTCGCGGTGATGTTGTGTTGTCTCTATCGCTCCTCGGGCCTCCCTTTATATAGCAGGAGGCCCTGAGGTTACAAGTAGTGGGTCCTACACGATCCTGCCGTTTCGCCGACAGGCGAGCCCTTCCGTTTTTGTCGCCATCATTTCGCTTCGTCTAATCATGGTCGTGACCCGTCGCCTCGTGCGCAGCAGCGGGTACTGTGATGCTCGTCCGGCGCCACTGTGCTGGCTACAGTGTCTTGTCCGACAGCCGTCGCAGCTTTCTGCTGGAGTGTCGCCGTGGTGAATCTCGTCCCGTCCCGTCAGGACGTATGGCAGTTGGCCATCAGAGTAAATGTACCATAACGCGGCACTTACCCTCCGGGTGTCGCTCCTCGAGGGTCGGCCTTCGGAGGCCGGAGTCTTCGCGTGCCCGTCCGGCTAAGACATGACTGCCGTAGATCGCCATTGGAGGGTCGGAACCCGTGATCGTCTGACCTCTGACCTTGGGCGTACGAACGCGACCTGCTGGGTACCCGAGGTACGCGATCCCGAGTGTCCTGTACGATGGTTGAACGGCAGGGATGTATTTATCCATCCGCTGAGGTAATGATCCAACAAAATTATTGTTTGACCGCCAACTAACTTACGGCATGCCAGCCAGCAAACGTGTGCCACATAATCAAAACAACCAGCGCCTCTTTGCGTGAGACGAACTAGTTCGCATGCAAAATTCAAATTAACTTCAACCGCATGAAGCAAGCAACCGACCTCAGCTTCTCGCGGATCAGAAATCAAAACAAACTCCTGCCGCCGGATGATTAACGCATGCAACGAACGGCTGCTGCCTCACACGCGTAGATGAGAGCCAGCAAAACAAATCCCAACAAACCACTGCGTACTCGTGCAACAGAAAACCGGCTCGCTGACTATATAAAGAGCGAAGCCTTCCAGATGCAGAGGGGGGCAGAGAGAAGAGAGGCCGTCAGGCTGCCGCAAGGCAGCACTGCGCCCACCACGCCGCCGGCAGGCTATCAAGCCCAAGCGCCGAAGGTAGAAGGGAGAAGAGAAGCCGTCAGGCTACCGCAGAACCAGCACAGCATTGCCAGGCTGCTGCAGTGCATGCATACGCTGCCATGATGCTGCTGCAGGCTACGCCCATGCTAACGCCGCTGCCATGATGCCGCCGGCCATGCCACCTACAAAGATTTGATCTCATCGCAGCGACGATTCGATCAACTCGAAGCATAACTCCTCGGTTGTATCCCGAGGAAGATAAGTCCCGCAATGACACGTGGATTATGCCAGAGAGATCCTATCACTCACCGTGGAGCAGGAGAAATCTTCAGATTGTTAATTGTCGTTACTCGAGAGGCTTCTATCACCCATCTAGAGTAGGAGAGGTGCTCGAGTGTAAATTTTAGGTCTGAGAGATCTCTATCATTCATCGTCTAAGTAGGAGAGGCCCTCAGGTTGTAAATCGTCATTACTCGAGAGGCGTCTATCACTCATCAACGAGTAGGAGAGGTGCTCGACATACACTTAATGAATAATCAATATTAGACGACCGATCCTATGATGCACTCTGGGTAGGCAACCCGCTCATTTTGGAATGATGGGGCACATAAGAGATCTATATGAGGACAGCTTGATCCTATTCCAAAAGACTAACCCCATGATACGCTCTGGGTAGACAATCTTCTCATGTTCGAATGACAGGGTACAGAAAGGATGAATACAAACAGTTTATCGTATGCCATAATGCTGCTCCTATGATGCGCTCTAGGTAAGCAACCTGCTCGTGGCCAGTGGCGCACCGAGGATACAAAACAGTCTCGCGTTGGGAGAGCTTTATCATATTCTGAATTCCACAGACATGATGGATAATCAACCCGATGGACAAGCCAACGAGATCCATTTATTTGCTAAATACATCTCCCAGCAAGCACCATCCAAGCACGTGAATGAAAAAAAATACATGCAGCATCACTGGCATTCCACCATCATACATTATATATGAACGAGTAATACTCTACATAAAGAAACGACCACTATGCACAGTTTAATCAGAGGTTATCTGCACACTCGTTTTATAGATGTAATTAATCGGACGAGCCTTGCATGGCCTCAAAAATCAGTAGACTATGCAATATCTAAAAGTCAGATATCTCTTTAAGCATCGAGCAGAAGACAAAAGAAGACGAATTTATTGAGAATCATGTATTTTATGAAATTAATAAAATATATGGCTCCCTTTGCCTCTTTTATTATGTTTGTTTTCATTTTGTTTTGTAAGGATCAAAGACACCGAGAAGGAGCTGAATCGGTGGACTTATAACACTAATTTTCCTACGAACTTAAATTATAAGACTCGATCGCAACGAAAGCAAACCTATATAAGTCTAGTAGACCAAAACCCCTAACAATGCTAATGAAAAGATAATAACTATAAACAAGTACTAGCACGATAGCCACAAAAAAGAATCAAAGAACAACCTATCACACTACCCAACTGTAAGTAAATGCGGTAAATAAAGAGAGTGAGACAAAAAGTGCTCAGTGATTTTTTTCGAGGTCTCGGAAGATAGGCGCCTTCCCCTAATCCTCGTTGAACTACTCCCGCCGGAGTCTTGGTTCCTCCCGTTGTTTTCGAAACGATGCTTACAAGAGTATGCTTCACTCTTGGAGTGAAATCACCAGAGGCCCGGTTGTCGACACAATACCAAAGCGCTAGAGCGAGCCTTCAAGGCTCGGACGTTCTCTTTTGATGTCCCTTTCAAGCAAAGATCCGGAACCGCGTACAAACTTGGCGTTGTGTTCCACAATCTCCTCAAAAGCTTGAACATCGACTCCTAGCCAGTTTAGGCTGCCCGCAACAAGAGTAATAGGCAAAGATCACTCCTCTCAAGCCCTATAAGCTCTAGAAGTGTATAAATGCTCCCTATCACTCTCCTACTAGCACCAAAGATCTCCAATCTTGCAATGTGCTCTTTGGTGGTGTCCTTTGGCCTATCATAAGTTTTCTCTATCTTCTCAGAATGCAGGCATAATGGAAAACATCCCCTACACGGTTTAAATAGTCTCGAAGCTCAGAAACAACTGTTGAGACGTAATGGTATAAAGCTAATTACTTTATGCAATCACCGAACTGTTCGGTGACTGGACCACCAGACTATCCGGTGACCCTTCTTCCTCCTCGGTCAGAGAAATACCCTCTCTGAAATCTATTCCATAGCACAGGACTCTCCGATGCATACCTTTATCGGACTGTCTAGTGACTCTCTCTTGAACTCTCCGATACATCTTCTCTAGACTTCGGCTTTGACCTCACCGGATTGTCCGGTGACTGCCACATCGGACTGTCCTGTGTCTTCTCTGCAGCAACTCCAGAGAGCACCTTTCTCTATACTCCAAAATCCTGGCTGACCGGACTGTCCGGTGACTGCTTTTTCGACTGA
The DNA here is from genome assembly GCA_001602275.1 of Zoysia japonica. Lineage (NCBI taxonomy): Eukaryota > Viridiplantae > Streptophyta > Magnoliopsida > Poales > Poaceae > Zoysia > Zoysia japonica. The sequence goes on from BCLF01000042.1 coordinate 2,030,920, forward strand.
ACTTAATCTTTGATATTTGTCTTCGCTTTCTCTGCCATCTTTAATGCTTTCCGAGAATCTAAAGAGCATTCACATCCTATAACACTTGTATGATAGAAGACAAATAACCTTATCTCCTTAATAGTATCCGCGTTCCTATAAACTCTCTAGCTAGATCTTAGCCTTGATCCTCCGACGCCCGAAAACTCCTCTTCTAGGGTTCGTCCTTGTCATCCACCGAGGAAGCTCACCATGTTGATGTAGAAATAGCGAGATGATATCTACAATCACAACCGTTACCTATGATGTCCATTCATCACCAAAATCAATTCATACCTTTTAGAGGACTTCAAAGGTCATGAAGTTAACATGTTTTCACCAGCACCTTGTTATCCATCGAAGAAACCCACCATCATGTTGATGTATAAATTGCGAGGTAGTACCTACAATCACAACCATTACCTATGATGCTCACTCAATCACCAAAATCTATTCATACTTTTTAGAGGAGATTTCAAAGATCATAAAGCTAGCAAAGGATCAGAGAGGATCGTTTCGAGCCTTATTTCAAAGGTGCCATTGGAGCAATGGGTCACATGTTCCAGTGGCAGTAGAGCTGAGGAAGTGGTTAACTATACGTGCCAATATGGATATACATCTCAAAATGTGCTAGCTTTTTGTGATTTTGACATGCAGTTTATCTTTGCGGTTGTTAGTTGGCTAGGTTTTGCTCATGATACATGGATCCTCAATCATGCCTTAGCAAATTATACTTGATTTCCTGTGCCTCCAAAAGGTATCCATGGTTCAATAAGAATGTTACAAATACTTGATATTATTTTTTACCACTAATGATTCACTTTTATAGAAAAATATTATCTTGTCGACTTTGATTATCCAAACCAAGTAGGGTACCTTGCCTCTTTCAAAGGAAGCGCATACCATATTCTGGAGTTTTTATCATTGTTCTGGACGTTCTCCTCTAGGGAAGTACGAGCTCTTCAATCTCTTACATTCATCCTTTAAAATGTCATTGAGCGGGCTTTTAGAGTCTTAAAGCAGAAAATGGCGTATTTTGAAGGGCATTTTTGTCATGTTTCCCAGCTCGTACTCAGAAGCATATAATTAGTTTGAAGGGCATTACATAATTTTATTCGTGATAGCAATTTGCATTACATGGAGTTCGAAAAATGTGATGGAAGAGTATCTATTACAACAGACAAGTGCCATTTCAAAATCACATGAAGTTGATAGCCCAAATGTGGAGAATGAGGATACTATAATTACTTTTCGTAATAAAATCACCGATGCTCTGATTAGCGCTAGAGGAGCATAATTATTGATGATAACATAAATTTGTAAACTAGATGTATGCTTATGCTTATTTTTATTTTTATGTGGACTTATTTAGGGATGCAAACCTTAAAATATTACGCTTATCTTAAAAATGGTAATTTGTATGCGAATCAGTGAAAAATACAATGTGTTACGATTATTTTGCATATAAACGGTCTTGCATCAGGGCAATACAAACATTTCTTACAGAACATACAACTCACGGTTATTTTAACCAAATAATTTTTTAGCTTTTCTACAACTCAAAGCCAAACCAACAACACCTTAGATCTTTACATGAATTAAGAAGGAATACAAAATTAGAGAGAAAAAACTAGGAGTGAATTAGAGAAAGATAATAGAGGTAAGCCTGAATGACATCTTTGACTTTATCTTAGTACCATTTTTTTTGCCTGATCGGAATTGGTCGGAAGTACTTGCAACTAGGCAATCTGCTGGCCAAACCGTGCAACGAACACGTTCCTGTGCGTCGCACCTGGCGCAACCTGAGTCGCAACAAGTCCGTCCGATCAGTCCAGAAGATGAGACCATTTTCTCCTTATCCTGTTATAAATAAACACCGGCTCGGCTTTCCATGGCCGCCGCGCTCCTATCCTCCTCCGCCTGTGCCGTCTTCCGCCGCCTCCCCTCCGAGCAGCACGTTTCCCGCTCGGTTCACTTGCAGGTACTGAAGAGCTATCCATTGATGGATTCTTGAGTTCTTTCTGGGGTTTCGCTCGCCATTTACTGTTGGGTTCACTTCTTGGTTTTGCAGAGATTCGACAGGGTTCGCGGTTTCTCGCCCGCCGCAATGTCGACGGCATCGGGGCCGAAGGAGGCGCCAACGAACAACCCGGGTCTGCACACTGAGATCGACCCAGCCACCAAAGGCTACTTCTTGCAGCAAACGGTAGTCATCTATTACGCCCTGTTATTTTTTTTTTAGTATATGTTTCGCACTGTTGTTCATCAAGCATGTCCTTGTGGTATTGTAGTAAAAGGAAACCTTATTAGGATTAGATTCTTCGTTTTAACATAAGGGATTCGTCATGCACTGGAAGTTGTTATGGTCTGCCGTAGTAGTGTAGCTGGTGAAAGATTTGGGGAATGGTGATTTGTGGTGGTTATTGACGCTGCATTGTGGACCTTCTAGTCCTAGATATCTTATTTACCAGTTCCCTGTCAGCCGGAGAGCGGCGAGGTGAAGCACACAACGCACACACGCGACAAGAGATTTGGCGCTGAGCAACCGCTACAGCTTTTCCATTCTATTACTCTTTACTTATACTGAAAACGAAGATAACTGCTAACTACGACCAGAAGAGCGTGCTCTGCCCACTCCCCTGTCCGTGCCCACAACGCGCTCAGGAGGAAGAAGTCCAAGCTGAGCTCAAAGCTAACAGATAAAGCAACTGAAAGTTAACTTGCTAACTGACACTTGCGAAGCAAACTAAAAACGAAAAAGATCAAGAAACACAGGCTTACTATTTTGCTAACATTTCACCCCCTAAGCCTGTTGTTCCTTACTGACCCTGACGACACCTATCTGTACACACAGTTCACAAAAGCGATCTCGTGCCAATGGCTTCGTCAGCAGGTCAGCAAGCTGCTCATCAGTGCGGACGTGCTCAACATCCATCCTCCCATCTCCAATGCATTCTCGAATGAAATGATATTTGACATCTATATGCTTGCTTCGATCATGATAGACAGGATTCTTACTGAGAGCTATTGCTGATTGGCTGTCCATCTTCAGCTTGAATTTGGCTCTGTCTCCCCCTTTCAGCTCTGCCAGCAGCTGCGCCAGCCACATTCCTTGACAAGCTCCAGTTGTGCCTGCAATATACTCAGCTTCACTGGAGGAAAGAGCAACGATTCTCTGCTTTTGAGATTGCCAGGTGATCGGAGATGAGTCCAAGAAAAACAACACTCCTGTTGTGCTCTTCCTTGTGTCAACATCCCCCCCCCCCATATCTGCATCACTGTATCCCAGCAGCTTTGCTTCAGAGTTTGATCGCCTTTAACGATACCCATAGTCAATTGTACCAGCCACATAGCGCAGAATTCTCTTCACTGCTTTGAGATGCTCAATGGTAGGGCTCTCCATGAACCTGCTCACATAGCCAACGGCAAAAGCAATGTCTGGCCTTGAGTGCACCAAGTACCTGAGACACCCAACGAATCCTCTGTACTCAGTGCTGTCTACTGGCTGCCCTGTACTCCCCTTTGACAGCTTCAGGCGAGGCTCCATAGGGATATGACTGGGGTTGCAATTTTTCATTCCTGCACGCTCCAGTATCTTGCGCACGTATGCTGCCTGACTCAACTTGATTCCATCATTGCCCTGTTCAACTTCCATTCCCAAATAAAAACAGAGTAAGCCAAGGTCACTCATCTTGAATTCAGAGCTCATCTCCTTTTTGAATTTGGCGATCTCCTTGGTGTTGTTCCCAGTGATGATGAGGTCGTCCACGTACACACCCATCAGCAGTCGATCAGCTCCTTCTCCACGGGCGTAGACAGCATGCTCGGACGCGCTGGGCTGGAAGCCAAGCTCCACCAGCGTCTCGTCGAGTTTGGCGTTCCAAGCTCGCGGTGCCTGACGAAGACCATAGAGCGCCTTGTCCAGGCGCAGTACCATGTTCTTGTTGGCGACTTCGAAGCCAGGAGGTTGCTTGACGTAGACCTCCTCGGCCAGCTCCCCATTGAGGAACGCGGACTTTACATCCATGTGGTGCACCTGCCACCCCTCCTGGGCAGCAAGAGCCAGCATCAATCGGATCGATTTGATCCTCGCCGTGGGCGCGAACACCTCTTCGTAGTCCACCCCTTGCTGCTGCACGTAGCCCTTCGCAACGAGACGGGCTTTGTGCTTGACCACTTCGCCGGAGCTGTTCTTCTTCAGTTTGTAGACCCCCTTCAATCCAATCAGGCGATGTCCCGACGGAAGGTTCACCAGACGCCATGTTTGATTGTCTTCAATGGACTTCATTTCTTCTATCATGGCCCGTCTCCAAGGTTGGTGTCGTTCTGCCTCAGCGAAGCTTGCTGGCTCCTCTGTGATCTGTAGGTGCAGCTCCGTTGCTACTTGGCGCACTGCAAGTCCAGGAGCAACTGCAGGACCAAGAACATTATCAATGGTGCGGTACCTTGGCACACAATCATCATTGTCGACATCTAGGTACTCCTCTGCATCTGCCGGTGGTGACACGAATTCTGCTGGGCTTGGTGGTGCCGGTGCAGGTGCTGGTGTCACTGGTGATTGTGGCACTGGTGCGCCCATGCTCGCTGGAGTCACAGGGATGAACTCAGACTCGTCAGCAGGCTCCGCGTGGGGCTGCACGTCGTGGTACTCGAAGGTGAACTCATTCCCCTCCTCCAGGTTCTGGTCCTCCGGCTTCCAGCTCCACAACGCCGTCTCGTCGAAGATTGCGTCTCTGGACACCACAGCTCGCCGTGTCATAGGATCATAGAAGCGCCAAGCCTTGGCGCCTGGTTCGTAGCCGATGAAGACAGCAGTTGTGCCGCGGTCTTCGAGCTTCTTCAAGTGCGGTCGCACCACCTTCACGTACGCCACACATCCAAACGTGCGCAGGAATTGCACATCCGGCTTGTACCCATACCATGCCTCGAATGGAGTCATGCCATCAACGGCCTTGGTTGGCGCCCTGTTGAGGAGGTACACTGCCCTGGAGACAGCTTCACCCCAGAACCTTGCCGGTACGTTGTGCCCCTTCAGCAGGGTTCTGGCCGTGGAGATGACGGCTTGATTCCGGCGTTCGACGACTCCGTTTTGCTGGGGCGTGTAGGGCGCTGAGTGCTGACGATGAATCCCCTGGCCAGCACAGTATTCTGCGAACTCAACTGAAGTAAACTCTCCATGATCCGTCCGCAGCACTTGTAGCTTGCGCCCTGTCTCAACTTCAACCTTCACCTGGAAATTCTTGACCGCAGCAAATGCATCGCTCTTCGCATTGAGCAGTGTCAACCACGTGAATCTGCTCTTATCATCGACCAACAACAGGAAGTACCGCTTACCCCCGGGTGTCTGTGGTGTGAGTGGGCCACAGAGATCTCCATGGACCAGGTCGAGCAAACCTTCTGCCCGCCGCTTCGCCTGCGACGGGAACGGACTACGCTTCATCTTGGTGGTGACGCAGATCTGGTGCACTTGATCAATTCGAGGTAGGCCGTGCACCATTCCCTGCTTCTCCAGCCTCTGCAGGGCGTCAAAATGGAGATGCCCATAGCGTTCATGCCACAGCCACGAGCTGTCGGTGGCGTGCGCGGCCAGACAAGGTGGCCGTGCTATCTTGACGCGCAGGAGGTACAGACGATTCTTCGACCGCTTGACGTGGATGATGAGGCAGCCCTGCTCGTCGTGGACCCGAAGGACTCTGTTTTGGGTGTGGACGTCGCAGCCGCCCTCGTCGAGTTGGCCGAGACTGACGATGTTAGTCGTCAACCTCGGGATGTAGTACACCCCCACAAGCGGCAGGTGCTCGCCTGTCTTGCCCTCGAACAGGACGGTGCCGGAGCCTTCAATCGCCACCTCCGACCCATCGCTGAACTTCACTGAACACCGCACGCTCGTGTCGATGTCGACGAAGGCGCTCTTGCAGCCGGACATATGGTTCGTGGCGCCGCTGTCGAGGTACCACAGGTCGTCGTCGCGCTCCGCCTGCCCATCAAGCTAAGCGAAGACCTACCCTTCGACGAGGCACAGGTTCGCCGGAGGTGTGGTTGCAAGCGGCGGCGGAAGTGTCGATTTGGGGAAGATGGAGGCGTGGGCCATCAGCAACGCAACCTCCGTGTCCTCTTTTGTCGCTGCGACGTGGGCCTCGGCCTTCTGCTTGCTGCGGCAATCACGGGCCCAATGGCCCATTTTCCCGCACTTCCTGCACTGATCTTTCTTCAGTTTTTTCTCACCTCCGGACTGGCCTCTGTCGGTGTCGCGCGGCCCTTTACCGGAGCCACTTCCTTTTCTGCGCCCGCGGCCGCGCCCGCAACTGCGTCCTCGCCCGCCATTGCTGCTGCTGGAGCTCCCCTTCTCCACCGCCTCCTTCAACCTCAGCTTGGCGAGCCACTCCTCGCAGAGAAGCAGCCGACCCTGGTTGTCGACGATTGGAGGTGGTCTGCTCTGCTGCTCGACGGCTCGCAGACGACCGACTACCTCCTCGACGGAGATAATGTCGAGGTCCAGCAATGTTTCTATGGAGATCGCCACCTGAGCAAAGTGCTCCGGCACGACCTGCACCAGCTTCCGTACCACCTCAGCATCGGAGATGTCGTCTCCAAGAACCCGCAGGTTGTTGGCGAGGGTGATCAGCCGGTTCGAGAAATCTTCCGCCGTCTTGCTGTCCTTCCACACGAGCGCGGCGAACTCCCGGCGCAGCTGCTGTGCGTTGGCCTCGCGCACGCGCTGCACCCTGACGCGGATCGTCTTTACTGGCTCCTAGGTTGTCGCTGCCGAGCCCTTCCAGCGGAGTGCGCCCAACATCGACGCCGGCACGAACCGAAGTATGGCAACCAGTGCGAGTCGATCGGTGCGGTACTCAACCTCCTCGCCCTCCTGTGGCTCGACGGCATACAACCATCCCTGCACCTCGAGATTCACCTGCATCATCATCGCCCATTCCTGGTAGTTGGTGCGAGTGAGCACGGGGAACTGCATGGAGCCGCTCGGTTCTCGGATGGTGCGATGAACGACGACCTCGGCTCCACGGCGACGGCCGCCCGAGGTGGCGCGGCGGCGTGAAGGAACGCTCCCCCGTTGGAGCCGAACCTCCCACCATCCCTGGATCGAACGCAGGCTCTGGTACCAAATGTCAGCCGGAGCTTCTCTCCGGCGAGGTGAAGCGCACAACGCACACACGCGACGAGATTTGGCGCTAAGCAACCGCTACAGCTTTTCCATTCTATTACTCTTTACTTATACTGAAAACGAAGATAACTACTAACCACGATCAGAAGAGCGTGCTCTGCCCACTCCCCTGTCCGTGCCCACGACGCGCTTAGGAGGAAGAAGTCCAAGCTGAGCTCAAAGCTAACAGATAAAGCAACTGAAAGTTAACTTGCTAACTGACACTTGCGAAGCAAACTAAAAACGAAAAAGATCAAGAAACACAGGCTTACTATTTTGCTAACATTCCCCAATATGCTCATGTTGCATGGAGTGCGTGAGGTATGCTGTGTTGGATGTAACAAACCAATTCACTTTAACCTGGTTTTGGATGTCTCAGTCGGTGCTGGACCCAATTCCAATGAAAGAGCCAGTACTTTTAAATTGTATCTTAGAATTTGACCTCTCGTGCTAAGGGTATTCGCCTTGCTTCACAACCATGTCAAATATGGAATACTTTCTGTTGTCTTTGTGCTAAACTGTGGTCATTTTGTGCTTTTGTAACTATCCATTGATTCTTCCCTTGGACATTTCTGTTGTATTCCGGCCTATATAATGATCATGAAGATTTCGAGATCTTTGTTTGCAGATGCTTCGCGTGAAGGACCCAAAAGTGAGCCTTGACTTCTATTCGCGTGTGATGGGCATGTCGTGAGTTCTCTATCTTTATCTATCTGCAAGAAATGTGACCCATGCATGCAGTGGAAAAACTTCACAACTTGTCTCTGCTCTTGATGATATATATGCTTATTAAATTTGCTGATGTCTAGCCAGAAAAGTTTATGTATTGGAGTTCTTTTCTTTTTACTTGCTTAGGAGTTATGATAGGGGCAATATATTGTCAATCTTTAAGTGGAGTGGGACTAACCCACTAAATCCGCCCTGCAAAAAAAAGTCTTAGCAATGTTTGCGGCAGTCCACTTCTTTGCTGGCGGTTCGAAGTGGCTGTCATGGCTCGGCCCGTTGGACTTGCTGGAGACGCCCGCAACACCCACATATGCCAGATTGTAACCGCTGATGCTGAGTCGTGAAAAGGATCGCTACTCTGTTCGATGCTGAATCGTCAATCGATTGGAGAATGGATTCCTCCCTTCACTTCTGTTCTGTTCTTAAATTCGCCAATGAACCTCTGTTCTGTTCACTTCCGGGCGGCGCAATGGAAGCTCGCGCTGCAGAAATTGACATTGCCTGTGCATGGGTGCACTGCCAACCATGTTGTTGCCTCGACTTTTTCCTCTTTGGTTGCTTCTTTGGTGCTGCAGTCTCTGTTGATAGATCATGGAGTAGCGTTTTTTGTTGGCCTGTTGTGAGATTCTTTAGTTTGAATGGCGTTGGCTCAGGTGGCAGCGCGAGTTTCTCCTAGCTGTTGGCTTGAGTAACTGATGTTCTAGGAAATTTCCCTCTTAGATTGAAATTTCAATTACGGAGCTATGCCATGAACTAAATGTTGCATTGGCAACATAGAGTCACTTTACATACGAACTGTTGTGTACTTTGATGTGAAATTGGCAATATGAATGATCGATATGTTTTGCGCACTAAAAGCCTGGTGAATATTTTCTTCACTCAGCTTTAACCACGCAAGCTATTGATTAGTCGTGTGTACCTGCTTTGTGGGCATTGTGGCAGCTTGCGACACCCACGACTCCGCAAGCAAATTGCCCGCCAGGCCCACCAAACTAGATTGGACAGCAACAACTTAATTAACGGCGCCCACTAATCCTGCTAGGAAACAAAGTGGACGGTGCGGCGGCTTGCAGGCTTCCCGCAGCCTGTCCCACTTACAGGTTGAATATATTGTCAAGAGAAACATCTTATAATGGAAAACAGAAAAGAAATACTTACAGGTTGAGTGGTTGACATAATTTGTAGATGTTATTAATTCTGAAGTATTTGGATCACATATGCATTTGTAAGTTCTATAATTTTGGCCTTTATTAGCCTAATTTCATGTCTAAGAAGTAGGTGCAACTGATGGTTGCTGTCATCAATGCTCAGTACAAAAAGAACACATTTACTGAATGGTGTTAGTAATGTCATCTAGATTAGTTTTGCTGGTTCTTACCACTCTTATTGTGATAGACATTGGTGGACAAACAGCATAACTTTGTATTTAGGTGCATTTTTCAAATTCATTGGATGTTATATAGAGTAGTGGACAAACAGAAAAAACTGGTCTGTGTGGTGTAGTGTAATCGTATATAGGGGCTGAACAACTTAATTTTTAATAAAGATGTATAATGTAATTGGTAAGATTTTTGAACAACAGATAGCATGCTCCCATGGTACAGGACTGCAAAGTACAAAATTCAGTTTTGTAGCTGCTCCTGAATACTTGCCTTGATTACTATCTAACTAGCTCCCTATTATTCTGATGATGAATGGCTGTTTCACCTGCACCTCATCTTTAGGATATTGCATGCATTATTTTTCTGTATTTGTTTTCGTTTTGTTAACAAAATGCTCAGCAGGGGACTCCCTTGCTGTATTTCCCCTAAAAAAAATATAAGATTAATTTGATACATGCCATTACAATTTTGTGAAATTTGAAATATGTCATTCGGACCCACGTGTCATTCACTTGCAGGGCTCCATCTATCATTGACACATCGATAGCATATTTCAAAGTTTGCAAAATTGTAATGGCATGAATCTAATTTGCTCAAAAAATATAGGATTAATTTGAAAAACTAAAGTCCAAATTCTGATCCACTTCACCTCCAGGATGTTAGGCGCAACACTCGCATTGTGTTGGATGACACTCAGTGTTGGGGGTAACTCTCTCCATGTTTCTTACTCCCTACAATGCCATGACCAACCTAAAGGGTTGGGGATACATATATATAGACTTGGTGAGCAGCCAAGCATATGCTAAAATGCTAGTCTAAGATGTTAAAGCATAAAGCTGAAAAAGCTAGTCTAAGATGCTAAAGCATAAAGCTGAAAAGCTAGTCTACGATGCTAAAGCGAAAAGCTAAAAAGAAAAACTGAAAAGCTAGTCTAAGATGCTAAAGCGAAAAGCACAAAGCATAAAGCATAAAGCGCCTGCACTAGACTTATTCTATCATTCTCCCCCTAAGTCTTGTGCGTCTTCTGGGAGATTTGAATCATCCCAATCCTGGCGCGAAGCTCCTGAAACTTGATCCTACCAAGGGACTTGGTGAGAAGATCAACAAGTTGGTCTTTGGTGTTAATGTAGCTTGCCCTGACGCTCTCTTCCTCCAAGCAGCCTCGGATGAAGTGGTACTTCACTCTGATGTGCTTGCTGCGCTCGTGGAAAACAGGGTTCTTTGCCAAGGCCAGAGCGGACTTGCTGTCCACCTTGAGCTTCACTGCTTCAGCGTCTCTGCCATGGAGATCACTAAGCAGTCGAGCGAGCCAGAGCGCCTGAGTTGAAGCGGTGGAAGCCGCTATGTACTCAGCCTCGCAGCTGGACAAGGCCATCACCTGCTGCTTGACTGACTGCCAGCTAACAAGGCACTTGCCGAGGAAGAAGAGCACTCCGCTCGTGCTCTTGCTGGTGTCGATGTCGCCGGCGTGGTCACTGTTGCTGTACCCGATGAAATGTGCCGCTCCGGGACACCTCGAGTAGTGGAGGCCGTGGTCAAGAGTCCCCGCAACATAGCGGATGATCCTTTTGACGGCCTGCTGGTGCTCCGTCGTCGGTCGCTGCATGAACCGACTAACGTAGCCGACGGAGAACGCCAAGTCCGGCCGCGTGTGGGCGAGGTAGCGAAGGCTTCCCACAAGACGTCGGTACTGCGTGGCATCCACCTCCTCTGTCGTACTGTCACAGCTGAGCTTCAGCCTCTCCTCCATCGGAGTGAGAGCTGGGTTGCAGTCGGTGAGCCCAGCTAGCTCAACGATGCGTTTGGCGTAGGCGGTTTGTCGAAATGTGATGCCGGAGTCGTCCTGGTGCACCTCGATCCCCAAGTAGAAAGGGAGAGGTCCCAAGTCACTCATCTGGAAGGTGGCCTTCATCTCCTATTTAAACGCTGCCACCTCCGCATCTTTGATGCCCGTGATCATCAAGTCGTCGACGTAGACACCCACTAGCAGGGCATTGCCGCCGTTGCCCCTCCGGTAGATGGCCGTCTCGTGCGGGCTTTGCTCGAAACTCATCCCCTTCAGCGTGGAATCCAGCTTGGCGTTCCACGCCCGTGGTGCCTGCCGCAAGCCGTAGAGTGGCTTGCGCAGGCGCAGTACCTTGCCCTCCTTGTCGGGGATGACAAATCCCGGCGTCTGATGCACGTAAACCTCCTCATTTAAGTCGTCGTTGAGAAACGCCGACTTGACATCCATGTGGTGGACGCGCCAGCCCTCCTGGGCAGCCAGCGCAAGGAGACGCACGGACTCCATCCGTGCAACGGGAGCGAAGGCATCGTCGAAGTCGATCCCCTCCTGCTGCACAAACTCGCGTGCCACCAAGCGAGCCTTGTGCTTGACGATGGCACCGACCTCATCCTTCTTCAGCTTGAATACCCACTTAAAGTTGATCGTGCGATGTCCAGAGGGAAGGTCAGCGAGTTCCCAAGTGCGGTTCTTCTCAACCGCATCCAACTCTAGCTTCATCGCGGCGCGCTATGCCGCGCGTCCCGCAGCCTCAGTGGAGCGAGGCTCGCCGTTGTCGCATGCAAGATGCAACTGTGCTTCCAGGTTGTGAGGCACCTGTCTCGGCACCGGTGCGTCGCCGATAAGGTCCTTCATCGTGCGATACCTCAACGGCTCACCGTCGTGGTACGCGTCGACACGCTCCTCGTCGTGAGGGAGCGGAGTAGCGAACTCCACCGGGTTGTGCTCGACATGAGCAGGTGCTGGTGTAGACGTGCCTGGAGGAGAAGCTGTCGACGCCGGAGAGCGTGGCGTGCTCGGCTGTGGTGGTGGCGGTGGGGAACTCGTCGCAGCCGGCGTCACAGTCGCTGGAGTCGGTGGAGGCTCGGGGACTGGGGTAGGCGCGCTTGGCGAAGAAGAGTTGCCCACTCCCCCAGCTCCCTCGAAGTGGACGTACTCGACGGTGAAGTCGTTGTACGCCGGAGTCGGGTCGTCGTTCACCATCTTACCCCACGCCCAACCTCGCCCTTCGTCGAACAAAATGTCGCGCGCCGTGCGCACACGCTGTGTCTTCGGGTCCAGGATGTGGTAGGCCTTCGTGCCCTCCGCGTAGCCGATGAACACTCCCGGAGTGCTCTTGTCGTCGAGCTTGCCGACGTGGCCAAGCTCCTTGACGAACGCGAGGCAGCCGAAGACGCGTAGGTGGGCAACCGTCGGCTTGCGTCCATGCCAAGCCTCGTACGGCGTCCTGCCGTCGGGCGCCTTGGTGGGCGAGCGGTTGAGGATGTAGACGGTTGTCACCACCGCCTCTCCCCAGAAGATGGCCGGCATCCCCTTTGCTTGAGGAGGGCCCGGGCCATCCCCACCACCGTCTGGTTGCGCCGTTCGACGACGCCGTTCTGCTGCGGGCTGTACGGCGCGGAGTAGTGGCGCTGAATCCCCTCGTCCACCGGGAGTGTTGCCGGCGCGTCCACGCCCGTCTGGGCCGCCGCCGCCGCGCCTGTGCTCCTCTGGGTCGTC
>BCLF01000042.1:2046192-2072349 GCA_001602275.1 Zoysia japonica
GGGGTTGTGTGGGGGAGGAGAAGAAGGCTCCTGGCAGGGGTGACTACTTGACTAGGGCAGGGGCAAGACTGTATGACTTGGCTGCCTGTTAGTGGGTTGGGCCGATCCCGTACCTGGCTGATACATACTCCACTTTTGGCATTCATGGGCTGATATGTACGACCCAAGTATCTGATATTATTTAATTTATTTTTAAGTGGATACTTCCTGGATATGTATCCATGAAGTATCAAATCGTATCCATATTGGATACACATATTGATACGCATATGCTCAAAGAATGAAGTCCATGTTTCTTGCTTCGGCTGCTCTGTCTGAGCCGACTTTCCGTCGGGATGCTATTCTTCATTAAGTGGCATGAGACGATGATGGATGAGATTTCTGCTCGACTCTTGAGCATACGGGCAATTAGTCCTCTTCCGAGTTCATCCCATCACACATAAGTGGGTCTACAAAGTTAAGACTCCCTCTGATGCTTCCTTTGAGTGCTTTAAGGCATGTTTTGTAGCTCGTGGTTTTCAGTAGGAGCACCAGTAGGAGCATGGTTGTAACTTCAGTAAGACCTTTGCTTCAGTCGCCTAAATAACCACTATTCGTAGTCTTCCTGTTGTTGCTTTCATTCGTTAGTGGTTGATTTCTCAACTTGATGTCAAGAATTCTTTTCTTAATGGTGAGCTTCGCGAGGTTGCCTTGTCTACATGCAACTGCCTCTAGGGTTTTTTGTTCCTCAGGGCATGATCTATCGCCTTTATCGTCCTCTGTATGGCCTTGAACAGACTCCTCGTGCCTAGTTCCATCCCTTCTCTTCTGTGGTCACTGCTGACTTCTCTGCTAGTAATCATGACCATGCGCTTCTTGTCCACACTTTTTTCTCATGGTCATACTTTTCTTCTTCTGTATCAACGTTGATGATATGACTTACATGTGATGATAGTCTATTGCCTTTCTGCTCAATGAGCAGTTTCTGATGTCTGATCTTATTTCTCTTCCATATTTTCTTAGGATTGAGGTTTTCTCATTGTTTAAGGGAATCTTATTTCGTGAAAAGTGCATGCATGATCTTATTGCTCGATCTTCTACAACTGCATCCCTCTGATGATGACCCTCTTGAGGATCCAATCTGTTATCATTTAGCTTGGTGTCACTCATCTTGATATTTCTCATGCAATACATACCCTCAGCCTGTTTGTTTTCGCTCCTACACACATTTACTATTGTTATGGTGGGTTAGGTGTACCAGCGGTGCCGCCAGGGATAAGGCGGCGCGCGACTGGATAAGGGGGCGCAGCTGATAGCCGGCGCCTTCCCTTCTTTTTAGGATCATTTGTTTAGTTTGGATCCGAATCCTTAGATTATTGGATCGGATAGTTAAAGTTAGTTTCAAAGTTGTTAGGGTTTGAGCTATAAAAGCCTATGCTAAGCTATGAATAAAATCATCCGGAGATTGAGTAATCTCCCCGGGTCCCCCGGTCCCTCTTCGGCGCCTCCAACTCGCCATCGCCGGGAGCTACAGCACCGGCCTCCCACCTCCTTCAAGTACAACCTTCGAAGAAACCCACCTTCCAACAATTTGGTATTAGCCATATCCGGATCTGATCCGGCCACCGTTCCCACCACTACAGCCGCCGTCGCCACAATGTCACTGCCGCCCCACAATAAGCTGACGCCACCGCGGCGACCTTGGAGTCCTTGGCCATTGCCGTCGCGGGACTCTAGTGCATGATGGGCGAGATTGCTACTCGCCTATCAGAGGGCGACAACCGTCGAACGACCGAAACATCCCAAACCATCCTGCCCTACGGGATGCTGCCATCTTCAGCGTCCCTGTCCACCATCGTGCACACCTCTACAAGGCTGCAGCAGCAGCCCAGGACCTCGACAGGGCCAGTTCTCATCACCCAGATCCAGTTTCCCCCGTCACCGTCTTCGATCCCAGGAACAGTCGCCCAACCTACCGTCCAGAGGACTCCTGCAGGGCCACCTGAGGGTGTTGAGGTGCCCGACTTTCACAAACTCTCTTCTTATCTACGATAGGAAGGAGGATCCGCTCGGATGGCTGCATCGTTGCGAACAGTTCTTCCGAGTGCAGCAGACACAGGAGACCGACAAAGTGTGGTTAGCCTCCTTCCACATGACCGGTGTCGCACAACAATGGTGCTACATGCTGGAACGAGATGTCATCGAGGGTGGTATAGGCACCCCGGATGGGAAACCTTCAAGAAGCTGTGCCAACAATGGTTTGGGTCAGTACTCTCGACCAATCACTTGACCGAGCTTGCACGCCTACTCTTCCGGCCGACGTGGAGGAGTACATGCAGGACTTTCAGGCGCGCATGGTGCAAGCAGGGCGTCTCACCTCGACACAGCAAGTGCAGCTGTTTAAGGGGGGGACTTCCTGATCACATCTGCATTGATGTCGAGCTCCATGAGCCTCAGGACCTGCAGCGTGCCATGACCTTGGGCTGGGCATTCGAGCGACGCAACGCAACATCACTCATCCTCGGACCAGGACATCGACCACAGCGTCAAGCGGTGCGATCTAGCCTGGTGCAGCCAACCCTGGCGCCGACCGCACCATCACAGGCGGCAGCACCGGCCGCGCTGCCATCGGCACCGGCCAAGCAGTTCAGGCGCCTATCTTTGGCCGAGCTGATCGAACGCCGACGGCAGGGCCTCTGCTACAACTGCGACGAGCAGTACGTGCGTGGCCACAAATGCCAGCGGCTCTTCTACATCGAGGTCACTGATGGGGAGACCGACGACACGGAGGACTCAGCAGAGGACGGTTTACCGGAAACTCCGGTCTCCCTACACGCCATCGTGGGCATTCGCACGGGGGACACGATGCAATTGCACGTGGCCCTCGGCGGACTGGACTTCGTCGCTCTCCTCGACTCTAGGTCCACGCATAACTTCGTCAGCACCAAGGTGGCAGGGTCTCTGGGCCTCCAGTTCAGACCATGCACGGGAACTCGAGTCACGGTCGCGAATGGTGACCGCATGGCGTGCACAGGCTTAGCACGCAATTTGGAGACCACGATCGGCGACGAGTGCTTCCGTTGGACACATGATATGGTCCTCGTCACGTTCCTCCATACGTTGGGGCCCATCTTGTGGGACTTCGACAACCTGTGCATGACTTGGCGCAGATCCCAGCGCGTCCTTTAGCGGGGCATTGGCTCGCCCAAGACGGCAGCCAAAGCACCGGCCGCACTGTACTCGGTCCGAGGGGCCGAGTCGGCCATGCTGGATCGCCTCCTCTAGTCCTTCGACGACATCTTCGAGACGCCAACCGGACTGCCACCCACAAGACCATGCGACCACCGCATTCATCTCCTGCCCAACACGGCGCCCGTGGCAGTCCGACCATACCGCTACCCTCAGCTCTAGAAGGACGAGCTGGAATCCCAGTGCGCAGCCATGCTAGCACAGGGGATTATCTGGCACATTACCTCGGCGTTCTCGGCTCTTGTGCTGCTTGTCAAAAAGCACGATGGCTCAGTGGCGCTTCTGCGTCGACTACTGCGCCCTGAACGAGCGCACCGTGAAGGATAAATTTCCTATACCGGTGGTCGAGGAACTTCTAGACGAGCTACGCGGCGCTTGTTTCTTCACCAAGCTTGACCCGTGCTCGGGGTACTACCAGGTGCGCATGCACTCGGATGACATCGAGAAGACAGCCTTTCGCACTCACCACGGACACTTTAGAGTTCTTGGTGATGCCGTTCAGCCTCACAAATGCTCCTGTGATGTTCCAAAGCCTCATTAATGGAGTGCTGCATCCGTTCCTCTGTAAGTTTGTCCTAGTGTTCTTCGATGACATCCTGACTTATAGCTCGTCCCGGTCGGAGCATCTGCAACACATCCGGGCCGTGTTCACCGCCTTACGCGAGCACAAGCTACGCATCAAGCGCTCCAAGTGCTCCTTCGCCACAGCTACTGTGGCGTACCTCGGCCACATCATCTCAGAGGCGGGCGTCACCATGGACGGCGATAAGGTGGAGGCGGTGGCGTCCAGGCCACAACCGAAGTCCGCACGTGGCCTCCGCGGATTTCTCGGCCTGGCAGGATACTATCGCCAATTCATCCTCGATTTTGGCACCATTGCAGCTCCTCTAACACAGCTGCTTCGGAAGGATGGCTTCACGTGGTCCCCAGCAGCCACAGAGGCCTTCCTCGCCCTTAAATAGGCATTGGCAGCAGCACCAGTCCTCCAACTGCCGGATTTCACGAAGCCGTTCATCCTGGACTGCGATGCCTCAGGCATCGGGTTCGAGGTCCTCCTGCACCAAGGGGAGGGCGCGCTGGCCTTCTTCAGCCGCCAGTTCGCACCTCGCCACCTGAAGATCGCGGCATATGAACTCGAACTGATCGGTCTGGTACAGGCCGTTTGCCATTGGCATCCGTACTTATGGCGGCGTCGGTTCGTCATTCGCACGAACCACTACACCCTGAAGTTCATGCTGGACCAGCGTCTCTCGACCGTACCGCAGCATCAATGGATCAGTAAGCTTTTTAGATTTGATTTTGCAGTCAAGTTCCGCCCCGGGCGCTTGAACATGGTGGCGGATCACTGTATCGCCGGGAGGAGGACCAGGCGGAGCACCTCGCTGTTCTGTCCGGTCCCTCATTCCAATTCTACGACGATCTCCGTCGTGAGTTGCAGGAAGACACGGAGCTACGGGCGTTCCGGGACAGCGAGGTGGCGGACAGAGGCGCGTCGTGGCGTGTCCAGGACGGCCTTGTCCTTCACGGCTCTCGGGTGTACATTCCAGCTACGTCCCGTGGCTCCCAGAGGTCCTCCAGATCGCGCACACCGCCGGTCATGAAGGAATACAGAAGACACTCTAGCGGCTACGTGCAGATTTCTTCCTCGAGCTGGAACGCGCCCAGGTGCGAGAGTTCGTCCGCTCGTGCACCACGTGCCAGCGGAACAAGATGGAGGCGCTGCAACCGGCAGGGCTGCTGCAGCCCCTTGAGGTGCCGTCCCAAGTGTGGGCCGACATCTCACTTGACTTCATCGAGGGACTGCCGAGGGTCCATGGCAAAAGTGTCATCTTGTCCGTCGTGGACTGCTTCTCCAAGTACGCCCACTTCACCCTGGGGCATCCGTACACAGCCACGACGGTGGCGCAAGCCTTCTTCAACGACATTGTTCGGCTCCACGGTTTTCCCACTTCCATTGTCAGTGATCGGGACCCGGTCTTCACTGGCAACATTTGATGCGATCTGTTCAAGTTGGTTGGGGTTAAACTCCGCATGAGCACTGCTTACCACCCCTAGACTGACGGACAGTCGGAGGCCATCAACAAGACAATTGCAATGTATTTACATTGCATCACAAGAGATCGGCCGCGCGCATGGGTTGACTGGCTTCCATGGGCGGAGACTGCCACAACACGTCCTACCACTCGGCCCTCCGCACAACTCCGTTTCAGATGGTTTATGGAAGGCCGCCGCCAGCATTACTTCCATACACCGCTGGCTCCGCTTAACCAATACAGTCGATTGACTCCTTCAAGACCGCGCGCCTTCCTCGCAGAGGTTGGGGAATGCCTTCTCCAAGCCCAGGAATACGCCTAGCGGACCTATGACAGCCACCATAGGCCGCTGGTTTTTGAGGTCAATGACTGGGTGTGGCTTTGCCTTCTCCACGGACCGGCTCAGTCCTTGGTTCTTGGACACGCTCCAAGCTGAGCCCCCGGTTCGCGGGGCCATTCCAGGTGTTTGCACGTGTGAGAGACGTCGCATACCGCCTCTGCCTTTCGGAGGGCGCCTGCATCCATGAAGTGTTCCATGTAGGGGTCCTAAAACCGTTCCATGGAACATCGCCGGAAACTACTCCAGCACTACCACCACTACATCAAGGAAGACTCCTGCAGAAGCCAGTTTGTGCGGTGCGTGCTCAACTCCGCCGTGGTGTCTGGCACGTCCTCATTCAGTGGGAAGGGCTGCCGGAAGCAGAAGCCACCTAGGAGCACTTGGAGGAATTTCGGACATCATTCCCTGACTTTTAGCTCGAGGACGAGTTGTTTTCCGACGGAGGGAGAGATGTTATGGTGGGCCAGATGTACCAGCGGCGCCACCAGGGATAAGGCGGCGCGCGACTGGATAAGGGGCGCGGCTGATAGCCGGCGCCTCCCCTTCTTTTTAGGATCATTTGTTTAGTTCGGATCCGAATCCCTAGATTATTATTATTGGATCCGATAGTTAAAGTTACTTCCAAAGTTGTTAGGATTTGAGGCTATAAAAGCCTATGCTAAGCTATGAATAAAATCATCCGGATATTGAGTAATCTCCCCGGGTCCCCTGGTCCCTCTTCCCTTGCGCATGTTCAGGGAGGCGCCGACCAGAACGGCGCCTCTAGCTCGCCATCGCCTGGAGCTACGGCCCCGGCCTCCCACCTCCTTCGAGTACAACCTCCGAAGAAACCCACCGTCCAACAACTATAGTCACCTTCTTCAAGTTCTACATTACTTAAATGGTACTAGCTTTCGTCGTCTTTTAAGCTCCAACTAGGTGCTTATTCTAATGCTCCTAGGCTAGTGTTCTTGGGGTGATTCTCTTGTTGCTTGGAAGATGAGAACCTGATTGCAGTTTCTCATTCTAGTGCTGAGCCTGAGTTACGTACTATTTTCAAAGAGACAGAACAGCTTTGCTTGTTACAGTGGCTGTTTGAGGATTTTGGGTTGTCTATAATTGGACCGACTCCTGTTCACTATGACACTACTTGTGCTATTTAGTATATCTTGATATTCGGTGAGGCATGAGCTCGCCAAGCATATTGGTAGTTGATCTTCACTGTATATCTTCAGAGCTTTAGGTTGTAGACTTCCAAAAGCAGTCTTGAGCACATCATAGTTTCTTCCTCTCCGAACTTAGTGTTTTTGTTGCACCATGAGCTTGGAAGAGGGGGAGGGTTGTTAAAGTTATGTTTCTTTTTTGTATTACCCCAGTAGGGGTTATGTGCATATTGTAGAATTGGCCCATGGGAATACAATCTGATTTCCTGAGATCCTAGAATTTGTTTAACTTTTGAAATCTATTCATACTTACTATTGAAATAAATTTGCCTGGTATTTTCGAAATGGAGGGGTTATCAGCTTACGTAGAGAGTACTTCAGTTTCGTTAAGGCCTCACGATTGGGTTGGTGTATGCATTTATGTTTCTCGATCTCTTTTGACCGGCAATATAGCAGAGGAGGCCCCCACTGTATTTATGTATCTCGGTGAAAAATAATTTCAGAATCTTATGAAGAAACTGAAATTGAAAGAAACAATAACTCAATGTAATTTAGTAATGACATTCCCAATATCTTGACAGTTAATCAGTACTGCAACAATTGTTCCGGACTGGTATTATTGTTTTCAGTGCTCAATAAAATTTACTATTTGAGGATAAAGTTTTTGTGGATCTAGATTCCTCTCCATACCATAGAAAATTAACTTGGTCATTGTTTTATGTTTTGAATCAGAAAGTTTGTAGGTATGCAATGTGCTTCTCTATTAAATTCTTGTGATGTTTGCTATCTTATGCCAGATTGCTGAAAAGGTTGGATTTTGCTGAGTTGAAGTTCAGTTTATACTTTCTTGGTTACGAGGTATCCCTTTCTCTGCACCAGTAGAACTGTGTATAACCTGAAAATGAAATTCAAACAATTAACTTAATTTGTTATGTGCCTTGTACTTTGCTGCTAATAGGATGTGTCGTCAGCCCCTGCCGATCAAATTGAGCGGACTAATTGGACTTTCAGGCATAAGGCTACCCTTGAGCTCACCCAGTATGTCCTATTATTACCCAATAATAATATCTTTCCTAAGATATCATTTACTCTTTCTAGCCTAAATGCCTGGTACCAAATTAAACTCTTGATAATTTTGTAGCAACTGGGGCACTGAAAGTGATCCTGAGTTCAAAGGTTACCATAATGGGAACTCGGACCCTCGTGGTTTTGGTATGTGCTTTGAAAATACGTGGAATCATTCATAAGCGCTATCAAATCTCTTAGCTAGTCTAACCCATGTTTCTTTTGTCAACCAGGTCACACAGGAGTAACCGTGGATGATGTCCATAAGGCATGTGAACGCTTTGAACGTCTTGGCGTTGAGTTTGTGAAGAAACCTAATGATGGTAAATTAATTTGCTGTGTGTTATTGCATTTTATCAGTATTGTGTGGTGTTGAATCATGAATGTACGGCCTTGATGCTGACACTGCTACTTACAACCAACATAGGAGTGACTTGGCGGTTATGGTAAAACTGAAGATAGGACTTATGCGTGCTGTGGTTTTGCATTTTTCGGAATAGAACTTACAGTTTTTTTTCCACTCATTTTCGGAAAGGTGTCTATGTTGACATTTTTACGTTAGCATGCAGAAGTTAACGGATGCATATAAAAATTGCTACCGCAAACTGTTTAATACTTTTTTTTTGTTAAAATCATGAGAAACATGGTGTTTCTGGCCTTATTATTGCCCATTACTTTCTGTCGATTATGTTTCACAAAATGGCCACTTGGTATAAAACACAGCATGGTGATTTATTGATGGTGTTTGTCTGCAGGTTCAATCAAAGGCATCGCGTTCATCAAAGATCCTGATGGCTACTGGATTGAAATATTTGACCAAAACATTGGGACGGTGACTGCTTCGGCGTCATGAAGTGATATTTACTATTAGGAGGCCTTCTGAATTGATATTCAGAATATTATAATACTAGTTATGGAGAGAAACTCAGCAGCACGCTTTACCCTTGAGCAAGAAGTTTATCACCTTCGTTCGGCAGCCGATGTTTGGATTCGATGATTCATATTGGGGTTGATACATGCTGACTTCTTTTATATTGTTGTAACAATAATCCATGAACTTTGCTGAATATTGCTGGTGTGTCATGTGAAATTGTTTTGCATAATGAATTCCAGATCTCGTTGCATATTTGCGTATATCCGTGAAATTTGGGAAGGTACCAAAAAAAAATTGCTGATGAAGGGACACGTTAATGGGGTCAGCTTCTTCCTTGGCGGGCTTTCCTGCATGGAGTACTGGCCACTGTGTTTGTCAACTTTTTTTAAAGCCTCTTCTATTAAATATAGATGCAGTATCTGTTTTTGTATGTACTCACGCACTTGCATCACAACACATAACACACCTCGCATACAAATTCAGATCTACAACTAAAAGACCGTGTTCTTGCAGAGAAGACCTTCCACCGAGCCACGGGCTCGCTTGTTTGTCACCTTACTAAACCGGTCCAATGTTTGGGCATTCTGTTGCTAGGGAAATTGAACTATCTGAGTTTCCTTTTGTGGTTAAACACCAACTATCGCTATTATAATTTGAATAGAATTCATGGTGGAAGTTAAGAACTGATTGGAGATTTGATGCTGGGACGCTACTCTGTCGGTAAGTGAAGATCTATCAAAGTTCCTGATATATAAATTATATTTTCATTATATACATGATATTTTCGCTTTTTTATGGGCTTTTAAGAGTGATCTTTATTTTAGACAAATTAATTTTATCCTAGTGAGAAGATAGTCATGGGTGCTTAGAACGTAGCACAATTGTACTACAGGGCAATAAAATGTATCATTTGCTATGGGACAGGGTTTCTTCGCTGTTGGATACTAGACGTAGTGTCTAGCTGCAAAGGAAAACTATGTATGTGGCTTCTAGTAAATTTCACATTTTTAGTGTCCTGTAGTAAAAATTTTCTAGACTGTAAGGAAAGTGTGTGGTACTTCATCATATACTTGTGGCCGCGGGCTTTGGCTTTTGGATATGATTATGACGGGGTAAGTGCATTGAAGAAGTGATGAAAGTTTAAAGGTTATCGCAAACTTTTAAGGAGAGGTTTACCCCTTGTGAATGGAGATGATGGAAATTGAAGATGACTAAGTTTTATATACGCAAGTATTGTTCTAGCAGTTTTATATATGCTAGTATTGTTCTAGCTAATTAAACAGATACTCCTGCAATGTCGTCTCATATTGCTTTTGTATTCTTGAAAGTGCAGCGCGAGGGCCGGGAAGCCACCAGCTCAGTGACCTAGTCAAGATCCAATTGCAAGCCTACGATAGCTGGCGACCAGGATGTGATACGAGATAATTAAGTTTTGCCTTACTTTATTTCCCCACTAAACCTTGCTAATAGTGTAAATGAATGAGACCAAGTAACTTTATATGTTGATTACTTTTTTATATATTTTAGTGTCTCGTTGTCAGTGGTTCTAGTCTTGTCGAGAGCAAAGTTACGCCATTGATTAGTAAAGTGGTATCAGAGAACTCCTCGTAACTAATGGAGGCAAACGCGAAGCTAAAGATGGGTGGTAATGTAATGCGAATGTTTAGAAGGCTATTAAAGACAAATAGAGTGTTTTAGGTGTTTACACATTGATAGAAGTAAAGATAATATAGAGCAGTAAGACGTGGCAAAAAAGACCATGAAACATCCAGAGAATAAAGTAAGAAGACGAATGTGTGATGCCTCGTACCATCTATTGGGCATGAAAGAAGCTGAAGAAAAGCTATAAGATGACTAAAACTGATTTCTATTAAACAACAAAGAGAACAACCAGAGAGTGTTTCACCAAACTCTTCGACGAAGATAATGGGAGCTTTTCCATTAATTTGGATCTCTCTTCAAATGAACTAAACAATATTTATTTTTTTTAAAGGATTCAAGAATACGGAGTAAATATGCCTTGGATCCTACTCCCTCCATCCAAATATACCAGCATTCCAGGCTATTTTATTTTGTCCAACAATACCAGCACTGGGGCACAGTAGGCCGCATCCGAATAAAAGTCCAACTGCCGCTGCTGCCCATTACTCACCCTATCCTGTTCACTCTCTCTCCCATCTCAATCTCCAATGTAGCCACCCCCAAATCTTGCGAGCTCCCGTTGCCTCCAATGGCTGGCTCCGCCTTCGGTGCCACTGTGCCTAGCCCAGCCTGCGCCTGCCCCTTTCATGCTGAGCCCCGTCGTGAGGACCGCATTGCTGGTGCCGCCTCCATGCCGAGCCCCCGCGGCGAGGAGCATGTCACCTGCTCCGCCTCCATGCCGAATCCCCGCCGTGAGGAGTTTGCTGGAACAAGGTTGCCACTTGTTTTGCAGCCTGCGCCCACCAGAAGTGGCGTCGGACCCCACAAGCTCCTGGACACGCCGGCGATCAGCGGTGAGCTCTGATAGGTGGCGGCTGAGTTCCCGGGCGACCAACGGGTGAAAGCCGGCGGATGGAGAAGAGAGGTGCGGAAGGGATGATATCATTGATGAGGGGTATTTTAGTACCTTCACTCTCTCCTTGTGTCCGTCTCGAGATTCTTGGAATGCTAGTATATTTGGACAGAGGGAGTATTTCTGCAGAGGATGCAGGAATCTAAAAAATGTTTTTGTTAAATATTAGTTTTCTCATCATTCTTTGTTTAGAGGTACAATACAACTCATAGGACTTAACATACAACTCATAGTATTAGTTAAGTATCAAAGATACTAAGAAAGAGATTGAATTGGTGGTTCAGTGTAATAAAAAACTAGCTAATAAAAATAACATGCAAATCTATTACGTGTCATAACAATTTATGCAAGTTTAGTTGCCCAAGACCCCTAAGATATTAGTGGGTACGAAGAACGATCAAACAAACTCTAGCGCAAGAGCCATCAGGAGTAAAACGGTAAAACAACTTATCAATACTACTTGCAAGTATAAATCTATGAAATTTAAGGACAAGTGCTATAAGCAAAGAAAGGAGGCTCATGATCTTTCCTACATTAGTTGGTACACTCATCTGTGTTAAGGTCCCTCTTGTTCTTGGAACAGTGTCTTGAAAGTCTGTTCCACTGGTAGAGGGGAAATACGGGCGACCCTCACTGCCCCGAACAATACCTGTAAAGATAAGCTACCAAAGCTTGGGAGCTCACTATTGATTTTTCTTTCAACCAGAGGATTCGAAACCACTAAAAAACTTGTGATAACTTTCACAATCACCAGAGGAAATTTTCAGTGCAAAAGTGATTTGAGTGCAACTATGCAAACCCGTCATATTAGCCGTTGGATCAAAACCTAACCGTCCAGTGTCTCCCCACCATCCCACCTCTACTCATTGACGTGAAACCCCCCAAAGAAAACAACATTCTCGTGAATACTCCCTCCACGATTCATCGTTCTTGTTGGATCTATCTTCCTCCTGAGAACAACTGGCGACCGTTTTTGATGCTAGACAAGAAAGCTGCGGTGGCGCAAGGTGTCAAGCCACGGCGTGCAGAGCGAGCTTCGGTACCAATTGGCCCTCACGGCCATCTCCGTGGTGTTGCAATGCAGTTGCTCATGGACTTCAGGTCAACCCTAGAGGGAGAAAGAAAGATGAAGAGGATGATTTAGGGAAGGACAAGCATGGCAGGCCGATTGGAACCATGAGAGAAATCCCCGTCGAGTGTCCAGATCAAAGCCCATGCAGCATTTTAGTTTCTGTTCTAAGTACAGATCGATGGGGAAGAAGATGGAGGGGGACTTTGACGAAAAAATCTTTTTCTTCAGGGGGTTTCACGTAAATAAGTAGAGCTCGGATGGTGGAAAGACGTTGGACGGTTAGATTTTGATCCAATGGCTAATACGATGTGTTTGCACAGTTGCACTCAAATCACATTTGCACTGAAAATTTTCTCCAACCACCACAGAAGCTCAATTATCAGCTCGTAACACTACTAGAATCAGCAGGGATGAAAACCCCTGGGAAAACCTGAAAAACCTTAGGGAAATCTTTTCCCAATGAGATTTCATAGGGAACAAGTCCTAGGGAAAATGTCGATGGAAAATGATGCATGCCCTACGGATTTTCTGGAAACCATAGGGAAAGAGGTGCTTTCCCTAGGAAACTTGCTTTCTAGGAAAAATTTTCATTTTGAGTAAAAAAACATATTGTGGGACCGCCTGCCCACGCAGCTCCCAAGCAACACTCGCTATTGATGCCGGCCGCCACCGCCCGCTGCTGGCTTGCTGTGAGGTCCCGCTGTCCATCGCCTAAGGACCTACTGCCACCAGCTTGCACGGTAGCCATTGACACCCACGTTGCCAAGCCCCCCCACCCCACCAGGCACCTTCATCGTCCCCATGTCACCGCGCTGCCGCTGCAGTCCATGCTGCTTCCGGCGCCGCCATGCTTCAACCCCCACCTGTAGGAGAGAGATATTTGAAATCCAATTGCGCTCATGCTTGCTGCCGTAACCCTGCAGGAGCCATTGCCGCCCCACTCGTGTCACTGGAGACCCCTATGTGTGTGTGAGAGAGAATAGGTGCTGCAGCTGCCCCACCACCCGCTGTCGCTGCCCACCGGCTCGCCGCCACTGCCTCCATGCCGCTGCTGCCGCCTGGCTCCTGCAGCTTGCTGCAGGTGCCCCCTGGCCGATTCTGTTAGAAATTTAGGCATTTTACATTGTATTTTAATTCCAAATTTATTAAAGAACATGATTATGTGACAAAAGGTGAGAAAGAACACGATGAGTAAACACATGAAATTCAGAATGTACCCGGAGGCGCTAACGGCTCCGTTCCCAACAATCAATATGTTGAGCTGCTTGAAGTCGTCGGTCACAGTTGATGCAGGAAGAATAGAAGCTGTGCAGTCCCATGAAACAACCTTTTGGAAGTAGTAGGAAGCAGTCGAATAGGAGCGAGCATTCGCGCAGACGATACGCTCTCCAAAAACTTGATCGCCTGCCTACTCATGCAGGTGTCGCAGCTGGACGAAGTTTCTGAGGCCTGCTCTCGCAAGTTTTGTGCATGCAAAAACTCACAAACGGAATGCGAAAGGTGCAGCGATACAGAGGAGTTTCTGCAACCGTTACTCAGAATGAGAGGAGTCTTCTTTTATAGGCGCATGGAGAGGAGGTGTAATGAATCAAAATTATTGCATGAGATTAAACACCATCAAATAACAGAGTAACGGTTATCAATTAATTCATCCGTTACTTAGTAACCGATGTATTAAACTAATTTAAGTTGCCGGTAACATTTGAATTTAATTTGCCATTTTAATTAGATCAATTCAATTTTCAAAAACGATAAAATTTGTAGAACAACATCTTATAGGATAGGTGTGATTCTTATAGGTGTGATTCTTATAGGATGTCTTGTAGAACAACATCTTTGCTTAATAAAGCCACACGTATCACATTGAGGCAAAAGCCAACCTGCCTTACTGTTCGAAGAGAAATGCATTTCCACAAGAAAGAGCCTTATTCAAAGGTTCTCTTCTCTCAGTTAGTCAATGACTTGTCTCACTATCCGGATTCACAGGATCTCCGATCACACAGGACAGGTTACCACCATGACATGAATCACGTGATGGGTCTCAAGCCCAATTCCCTAGATGAATAGTCTATCACATTTTGTGAGAGACACTTTGCGAATTGATCTGCTAGATTTCAGCCGTTTGGATATAATACATGGCTATAACTCTAGAGTTCCTTAATTTTCTGACAGATTTTTAACCGTCTCTTTACATGCCTCGATGACTTCATGTTATCCCTTGAACTGTTCACTTTGACAATTCCCATTTGATTATCACAGTTTATTAGGATAGCTGGCACCGGTTTTTCAACCATCGGTAAATTCATGAGGAGTTCACGAAGCCATTCAGCCATAATAGTGGCAGTATCTAATGCTGTAAGTTCTTCCATAGTTGATGTTGTTAAGATGGTCTGCTTGCAAGATTTACAGGAAACAGTGCCACCTCCAATCGTGAACACATATCCTGTCATGGCTTTTAACTCATCGGGGTAAAAAATCTAATTTGAATCACTATAACCCTCTAGAACCCTCGGGTTCCCAGTATAGTGAATCTCATAGTTCACAGTACCTTTTAAGTAGTGCATTAATCTCTCAAGAGCATGCCAATGATCATCTTCTGGTTTTGAAACAAACCTACTCAATTTGCTCATAGCAAATGAGATGTCAGGCCTCGTAGCACTAGCTAAATACATGAGTGAACCAATAATTTGAAAGTATCTCAGCTGTCTCTCATTATACTTTTATTTTTCTTTAAAATTTTACGAGCATCATAAGGTGTAGGGGCAGATTTGCAGTCACTATATCCAAAGCGACTTAAAACATTTTCTACATAATGGGATTGTAGAAGTGTAACCCCACCATTACCTTCTCTCACTAGTTTTATATTAAGGATAACATCAGCCTCTCCCAAATCTTTCATCTCAAAATTTTGAGATAAAAACATTAACTTCCTTAATTTCATTAAGGCTTATCCCAAATATTAGTATGTCATTAAACATACAAGCACAATATTACTCCTTCACCCC
Source organism: Zoysia japonica (assembly GCA_001602275.1). Taxonomy (NCBI): domain Eukaryota; kingdom Viridiplantae; phylum Streptophyta; class Magnoliopsida; order Poales; family Poaceae; genus Zoysia; species Zoysia japonica. The sequence goes on from BCLF01000042.1 coordinate 2,061,506, forward strand.
CACCAAAGCGATAGTACACACACTTGTCATCTTTGTTCACAACAAAACCAACGGACGTGAGAGTTTTATCAAACTTCTGATGCCATTGCTTAGGTGCTTGCTTGAGGCCATACCAAGATTTTAATAATTTACACACCATTTCTTCTTGACCTTCTACTACAAACCCATCTAGCTGATCCATATAGTTCTCCTCCTCCAACTCTTCATTTAGAAAGGCTATCTTGACATCCATCTGATGAACAAGAAGACCATAAGAGGTTGCCAAAGAAAGTAGCACTCGAATAGTAGTAAATTGGGCAATAGGTGAGTAAGTGTCAAAGAAATCTTCTCTTTTTTGAGTATAGCCTTTAGCTATAAGCCTCGCCTTGTACTTTTCAATCGTAACATCAGACCTAAGCTTTTTCTTGAACACCCAGTTACACCCAATGGGTGATGAGCACATCACTCCTTTAGGTACACGCAAGACTCCTCAAATTAGCATTGATGGAACTCACGCACAACAGTTGAGATTATAAGTGAGCTTGTTCCTAAACCTATGTCTTCCTTCCTTTGAGAATAGATTGCTACCTAATAACTTTATCATGATTAGGAACATTGAGAGAGTCAAAGAAGCATGAAGAAGGACTTTAAGATGCTCAAGATCAACATCGCACGTTCGACCCCGAAGGAGATGCAAACAACTCGGGTTCGAGTCTGACTCAGACTCTAGTAGCAACCTGTACTAAAACGGATGTCTCAGTCTTATGTGAGCTCCGTTTTACTAAAACGGATGTCTCAGTCTTATGTAAGCTCCGTTTTAGACGTTCTAGATATGGATGGAAAGCTAAGGAGATAAGACTTCCAGCGGATCTAATCCCGTGTGAAAATACTTCGTAGATCTCCAGGAATCGCCGAAATAATACGACGTCTAGAATCTGTTAGGGTGCTACGACACTATCTTTTGGCCTTTGGGCTGCATATTTTTTCTAGGCCCATTAGTATTAGATTTTGCTCCTAAGGTCGTCCTAAACTCTATATAATCAGTAGACACCATCATTAGAGATAGGTTTTGATTAGTTTCATTTGTTTATAAACAGTTTTGTCGTTTGACGGTTTATTGGTTTTTCAACTTCGTGATTTAATTCAGATGTCACAATTGAGTTGCATTCTTTCTTGTTCTTGCTTGTGTTCTTCGACTCACAGACTGGGATTAGCCTTCTTAGCGAGGTCAATCGAGTGTGCGTGGTTGATAACCAAAGAAGAAGTGGTGCTGCGATTGCGGGGTTCGAATCGTGTTGATTTGAGGTTAGATCGATTGTGTGTCGTATCTTCACCAAATCGAGAGTTATCACGACCTGACGAAAGATCGAGAACCACGTACACATCAAGTGGTATCAGAGCTTCAGGTATACCATCAGGTTCATATCTATCTTTGTTTATTTTGCATTCATTCTATCATTTACAGAAAAACGGCAACAAAAAAATTATTAGATCGTGAGGTGTTCCCCCTGTCCAAGCCATGTTTAGCCTTTGCATAATTTTATTTCAGAATCTGTAGTGTTGAGTTTGTGTCTTTAGTTTGTGCTTTGGTTGCTAGATTTCGTGATCTTTTTATATTCAAGTGTTTTTCTTTATCATTCATCCACATCGTGTTCTGATCTGTTATCGTGTCACATCATGTTCAAATCATTATTTCAGCCTTCCAAGCTCCACATATTCACCTCGGATCAGCACTGTGTTTAACTCTGTAATTGTGGAATTACGACTCTCTGGTTTCTCCTGTCACTAGTTGCATCATCCTTTGCTTTGCTTTGGTAAGAATCTTGCAAGAGCTCGGTAAGGCGTTTTCTTTTGCGGAATTTTCACCACTCATCTTACTGTAGCTGTAGTAATAATATTTTTTGCTGTCCATATGCTATTTTTGTAACCATGACATGAAGAAAAGTAGGTGAGTAGTGCTTTGCAAAGCGTCCTTGATAATATAATGCAAACTTTACAAAATGCATTGAGTATGTGAAGAATATCACGGCAAGCCTTAAGAGATGTAATCCACCGCAAAAAAATGTCTCATGTGATCAAAAGACGCATGAGGTTCAGACCATTGCTACATAATCTCCTTCCACGAGTAATTATATTCTTTCATCTCTTCCTTTATATGATGGTTTAGATTCTATTAAATATATTGCTTGAGAAAAAGAGATGGATAATCTATTTGGACAATGCCATATGTGTGAAAGGAGAAAGCTTTTGAATATTGGTCATGCATTAGTTGATCATGCTTTAACTTGGTGGCTGTTTTTATATACAACAAAAAAATATCCTCGAACATGGAGCGATGCTAAAATTTTAATGAGAAAAACTTTTGTTCATACATCTTTTGAATATATGTCTAGTTGTGATGAACATTCTTTGTAGGAGGAGCTTCTACTGTATGTCCTATTGCACTTAACAATTTGCAAGAAACTGAGATCAAACAAGAAGATGAAAGTGATACAAACGTGATAAAAGAAGAGATATGCAATGTTTCAAGCATAGCCCAAGATGAGACGGATGATAACACGTCAAAAGGTATTGTTGAAAATGAGAAGAAACTTATTAAACATCGATCTACAAAAGGTGACAATATTTTTATTGCGCTGAAATTTCTTGACTATCCTACTTTTGTAAAGCAACTGATAGTATCACCTTTTATCTATTTATCTTTGTCAATGTTTGATTTGCCCACTAGTTCTTGTGATAAGGAAAGGTTGTGTGTAGATATTTCTATTCTTCCTATGCAACTAGAAGTGAATGAATTCGATACTTCTAATTTTTGTCCATTCATTAGTGCTAAAATTAAACATTTCAGACCCATTACATGTGAAAATGATGAGCTGAAATTGTTGTCTTCTCCAAACACTGTGGGTTATATTGAATATGATTCTTTTTGTGACTTTGCTACAGTAGAGAGGATGATATTTTTGAAACTTGAATTGACTTTGTTAACTAGAACCAATTTTTATGTTATAGGCAATTATGATTCTAGAGTTGTCTTTATGTTGCATATTGTTTATATTTGCTCAAATTTGAAATCCTCTTGCATGGTGAAAATAAATGACAAACTAGATGATGAAAATACAAAATATCATACCATGTCATGTTTATCTAGTTTTTCTAAGACAACACAGTTTATAGCTTCTCATAAGAATGTTAATGATGCTAATCATGCAGATTATTTCAAAAATATATTTTTAGCAAAAAGTTGATCTTGCTGATTTTTATGATAAAAATATTCTATAGGATGTTTTACTGTGCAAAGATGCCTTGTTTGCTCGTGATCTTTCTAGCTATTTGAGCGCTCCTGTTACTAACCATTTGCAGAAATATCATGATAACCATGGGAGCAAGCCGAGGACGACTTTCTATCAAGAAGGGAAGAATGATGAGATTATATAGATATTTGAGCCACCAAGTGATTGCATTCAAATACCCTCGTGGCCTCTAACTTTTCATGTAGGATGCATGGCACGGTGGAGTCAAGGTCCTAACAATGAACTTGAGTCGAGAACGACTTCAAAACAAGAAAGGGAGGATGATGAGGACATCACTCTTTCTCTTTTAGGTACACACAAAACTTCTCAAATTAGTATTGATGAAACTCACGCACGACAGCTGAGATTAGTGGTGAGCTCGTTCCTAAACACATGTCTTCCTTCTTTTGAGAATAAATTGCTACCTAATAACTTTATCATGATTATAAATATTGGAGGGAGTCAAGGGAAGCATTGAAAAAGGACTTGAAGATGCTCAGGATCAGCATCGCACGTTCGACCCCGAAAGGAGATGCAAACAACTCGGGTTCGAGTTTGACTCGGACTCCAGAAGCAGCCTGCACTAAAACGGATGCCCCGGTCTCAAACGAGCTCCATTTTGGACGTTATAGATATGGATGTAAGGCTAAGGAGATAAGCTTTTCAGAGGATCTAATCCTATGCGAAAATACTTCCTACATCTCTAGAAATCACTGAAATAATACGACATTCAGAATCTGTTAGGGTGCTGCGACACTATCTTTTTGGCCTTTGAGTTGTGTATCTTTACTAGGTCCATTAGTATTAGAGTTTGCTTTTAAGGTCGTTCTAAACTCTATATAATCAGTAGCTGCCATCATTAGAGATAGGTTTTGACTATTTTTCATCTGTTTCCAAACAGTTTTGTCGTTTGACGGTTTGTTGGTTTTTTAACTTTGTGATTTAATTCAGATTTCACAATTGAGTTGCGTTCTTCCTTGTTCTTGCTTGTGTTCTTCGATTCGTAGGCTAGGATTAGCCTTCTTGGTGAGGTCAATCGTGTGTGCATGGTTGATAACCTGAGGAGAAATGGTTCTGCGATTGCGAGGTTCGAATCGTGTTGATTTGAGGCTGGATCGATTCTGTGTCGCATATCCACCAAATCGAGAGTTATCATGACATGACGAAAGATCGAGAACCACGTACACATCAATGGGTTTGCACTAATAGGGCCTACGCACAAGCTCCCAAGTTCCATTAGACATAATAGAATCTCACTTCTGATAGCTTCCTTCCAATAGTTAGAATCAGGAGATGAAAATGCCTCTTCAATGGTTCTAGTAGTGACATCCACAAGATACACAATGAAATCATCAGCAAAGGACTTCACAGTCCTTTGTCTCTTGCTCCTCTTAGGAGTTTCATTGTCATACTGCTCTGGATTTTTCATAAGTGTGTGTTCATTGTGTTCTATTGTATCAGTAGTTCATCATTCATAACTAATTTTTGACTAGAACTAAAATAATCTACACACATAGGGAAAATATTTTCAAAAAATGTAGCATCTCTGGACTCCATTGTAGTACCAATATGCATATCAGTCACTCTAGATTTTACAATTAAAAGTCTATAACTAATACTGTGAAAAGAATAACCAATGAAGACACAATAAACAGTTTTAGGTCCTAGCTTGCATATCTTATTAATTGGCATATTCACTTTTGCCAAACAACCCCAAGTACGCAAGTATGAGAGATTTAATCTTTTCTTTTCCTATTTCTCAAATGGTGTGATCTCTTTATTCTTACTAGGAACACGATTGAGGACATGATATGCTATAAATATAGCCTCACCCCACCATTCATTGGAAAGTCCCGATGTATCTAACATGGCGTAACCAAATTAGTTAGAGTATGGTTCTTTCTTTCGGCTACCCTATTTGATTGAGGTGAACAGGGACACGTCCTCTCACGAATTATTCCTTGTTCCTCATTGAACAAAGTGAATAAATTCAAAAAATATTATCCACCACGATTAGACCTTACACGTTTGATCTTTCTCTCAAGTTGGTTTCCTACTTCAGCTTTATAGATTTTAAAGTAATGTAGCGCCTCATCTTTTAACTTCAACAAATAAATGTAGAAGAATCTAGTACAATCATCTATATGGGTCATGAAATACTTTTTACCCCCTATAGAAAATTCTTCATTCATTTCGCACAAATCGGAATGAATTAGTTCTAGTGGTGCCAAATCCCTCGCCTCTGCAACCTTATGAAGTTTGCGAGGTTGTTTTGATTCCACAGAAACATGACACCTAGAAACTTTAACTAAGGTAAAATTTTTAATTACACTCAAATTTACTAGCCATACAACCAAAATTAATATGACAAAGTTGTGAATGCCAAATATTAGACTCATCAAAGTTGACTACATTGTTCACAACGTTATTACATTTCTCTGACAAGAAAAAGCAAAACAAGCCTCCGCTTTCATAACCTTTACCAATAAAAGTCCCATACTTGGACAGTACACATTTATTGGATTCAAAAACTAATTTAAAATCATCTCTACATAATAGAGAGCCGCTGACTAGATTCTTTTTGATGGTTGGGCCATGCTGCATGTTCTTCAAGCGCACGGCCTTTCTTAAAGTAAGTTTCAGATTGATCATACCAACATCAAGAACACACGCATGTTTACTATTTCCCATCAGCAAGGAGTTGATAAGATGAAAACAAGGATACATTAGCATACATATAGATATTAGCACCCATATTGATCCACCACTCAGTGAATGACAAACTGAAAGAACTAGAGGTAAAATATTACCATACCTCGACGTTCCTGTAGTTTCGCTAACAACCATATTTGCTAATCTTTTATTGCCCTTCTACTTGCGGTTCTCACATTCACCGGCAAAGTGGCCAGATTCACCACAAACAAAGCAATTTTTCTTGTTCTTCTTCTTCTTAAAAGTGGTAGTCTACTTAGTCTTTGCAGGGTTCTCTTGCTTGTTCTTCTTCTTCTTATTTTGGGACTTATTCGAGTTGCTTTTCTGCACCACATTGGCACTAGAAATCCAAACAACCCCTTTACCGTGAGTGTCTTTTGCCCTCGCCTTCTCTTCAATATCTAATGAGCCAATAATATCAGCAATGCTAAACTGTTGTCTCTTATGTTTTAGAGAAGTGACAAAATCCGTCCAAGTAGGTGGCAGCTTAGCAATAATGCCCCTGGCCACAAACTTGTCAGGCAACTCACACGGGAAACCTTGAAGTTCTTTCGCTAGTGATTGAATTTTCATGGGCCTGTTCCACTATAGAATGGTCATCGATCATTTTATAGTCAAAGAACTACTCCATGACATGCAGTTCACTCCCAGCATAAAAAATACCGTATTTGGCCTCAAACACATCCCATAATTCCTTGCAAGATGTCACGGTGAGATAGAAATCAACTATGTTTTCCACAAGAACACTAATCACGACACCTCAAAAAAAGTTATCGGCTACCATGAAAGCTTGCTCCTCCTCTAGAGTCAACTTTTCAGGCATCCCCTTTGCGACATGAATAACGTTCATAGCAGTTAACCAGAGAACCAATCTATCATGCCACCATTTGTAATTTGATCCATCAAAAAACATTTGGCTTATGTGCGGCAGCGAAACTAGTGGCCGTAAGCCTATCACAAATAACAAGTTTTTGGATTATTAGAAATTTAGGCATTTTACAGTAGAACATGATGAGTAAACACAAGAAATTCAGGATGTACCCTGAGGCGCCAACGGCACCGTTCCTAACAGTCGACATGTTGAGCTACTTAAAGTCATCGATCACAGTTGATGCAGAAAGAACAGAAGCTGTGCAATCTCACGAACGGCCTTCTGGAAGTAGTAAGAAGAGTAGTCGAGCGGGAGCGAGCAGTCGCACAGACGATGCTCTTCTCAAAAACTTGATCTCCCGCCTACCCGTGCAGGTGTCAAAGCTGAACGAAGTTTCGGAGGCTTGCTCTCCCAAGTTCTGTGCGTGTAAAAATTCACGAAGGAAATGCGAAAGGTGCAGCGATAGCGGTGAAATTTTGATGTTTTTCTAGTGTCTATCAGAATGAGAGGAGGAGTCCTCTTTTATAGACGCTTGGGGAGGAAGTGCAATGAACCAGAATTATTGCGTGAGATTAAACACCATCAAATACCAGAGTAACGGTTGTTAATTAATTTGTCAGTTACTAGTAACCAACGTATTGAACCGATTTAAGTTACTGGTAACGTCTGAATTTAATTTTCTATTTAATTTAATCGATTCAATACTCAAAAATAGCAAAATTAATTATCATTTTAATTGAGTCGATTCAAATCACGAGAAATATTCATGCGAAAACATGCGTAACTCTCGTACGCGCCACGCACGGCATGGCACTGTTTGGCTTGGTGCACGTGTGGCTTCCTTACCTCTCCCAACTTCTTAACCAGTAAACACTAGTCTACATATAGTTCGTTCACATCCTTCTCAACTATCCATGTGAGACTAAAGATTTAGTCCCCTAGGATTCAATGGGGGCCTTGAAATTAAATTGAAAAAATAAAGGGCCAAGCCCAATTATTCCAACTGATTCTTCTGCCTACTGAAGTGGATAGAAAGAGAGTTAGGGATTGGCGTAAAGAGGAGGGAAGAGAAAGTGGCTGAGGGATTTGAGGAGAGAGAGACCAAGGAAAATTTGAAATGGGAAGGAGAGAATCAACAGTAGGTTGCCCTAAGGAAGTGGCCACAATTCTAGGGAAAGATTGGATTTCTCTAGGAAATCAGTTAGTGTCGTACCTTATATTTCCCTATGTTATTTTAATTAACTCTAGAGAAAAGATCATTCCCACACTAATAAACCCTAGGGAAAATGGAAAGTTCCTAGGGAAATCGGTGAATTTTAGAGAAACAAGTATTATCACTCCTGTCAAGCCACAAAAACCCTATTAATCTATAGATTCTCTAGTTAGTCACCCTCAAGAAATAAATAATCTCACTCTTGTGCTATCCTTAGGCCCTCTTTGTTTGAGTTGGAGCTTTTTAGCTTTTAGAAAAGCTGGTTCGTGGCTAGTTGAAAAGTTGGTCGATAAAATTTGGATGTTAGCTTTTGTAATATGCATTTCGTTTTTCTATGCACCAAAAGCTAGAAAAGCAGCCCTCAGTGAGCTTTTTAGCTTTTAGTTCAATTTTGCAAAAGCTAGTTTTTTAGCATTTCAAAATAAAGCTTTTCAGAACCTTGTTTGTTGTAGCTTCTTAGTTTTCAGCTGAAAAAGCTAACTGAGAAGCTGAAACAAAGAGGCCCTTAGTGTCTCGTGGCTTTCAACCAGTACCCCTCAATTTCTCTGCCTGTGGGCACATTTGAAATTGGGCAAACGGGCTGTGCTACGCCGTTGGTCCGTCAGGCTGTGCCAGGCCAGGCAGGCTTGAAGCCCGGAAGAAAAATTAACTCCTTTTTTTATCAAGAAATTACAAAAAATTAATTCTTTAATATTTAAAATATTAAATTTTTAACATAAATAAGTTAAATCACATGTATTTAATTTTAAATTGCAAATAAAAGTCACACGGGCCTACAAGGCTTGATGGTCTATGTGGGCTAGGCATCATGCCTAGTAAGGCTGCCCTAAATGGGTCATGCTCATGCTGGGTCAGCGGGCCTACGCCTTGGCCGAGCATGGCTCGTGTTGTTCTTTCGGCTGGCCTGGCCCAACTACCCATCGTGATGGACCAAAATGGTCAAGCTTCGTGCCGACCCATTTAGGGCAGCCCATTTGGCCAGGTATAGGTCAACTCAAGCCTATATATAATCTACCAATCTTTAAATCACCGTTGATAGTTGTTGCAAAAAAGCTATATGTTTTCTGAGTCATCATACATTCGAATCTACTTCAGCTTGTATGTACTTCAAGACATGTATTCATCGGATTGTCTGGTGACTAACTTATTTACTGATCTAGGAACTTGATCACTTCTCTATAATACACACAAACATATTTGCTGGACTATTCGGTGACTCCTATAGAAACTGAAACTTGAGAACTTCACTTCTTTCTTGTTGCCAACTTCTTACCCCACTACAGGAAACTGGTTTGTAGAGACACTTTGCTATAGGCATTTTCTAATTTGCCTCTGTATATTTGTGGAGGCATATTTTTATGATACTTTAAATGTCTCTTGCATTGAGCCAAATTTGAGAGTTTTTTTTTGAAGAAGTGTCTTTATAAATGATAGAGGCATCCTTTGAGGCATTCATAGAGTTTCTACAAATACTGATTGTAGAGGTACTCTTTTCAACTAGTTAAAAATTACTATATATTGTAGAGACTAGAGGCATCTTGTGCATACTTAGACGCACTATTTTACTAGTTTGCTGATAACTAACAACAATAATACTTGAAACATAGATATATTGCGATGTGTTGTTGAGTTGGATATATAGAAAGGTTCAATAAGTTATTGTCTTTGAGGTCATGAGTTCAAGGATTCACAACCACTAATTTTTTCATAATTTATTAAAAAAATATAAAAAATATCTGTGTTTGTAAAGGCATTGCAGTATGCCTTAAAAAGTTGCTTTTGGAGACTCCTAAAACATGCAAACATCCTAACACTCATATAACTAAAGAGTCAGATCTAATCCACACTCCATCAAGAGTGGTCATGATGCTTACATCTAGTTACCACAAACATATATTCACCGTGTTGCTTAGCACATACTTTTGTTGTTTTCTGAAACTTCAATGCTAATGATGCTTACAACTAGTTACCACAAACATACATTCACCATGTTGCTTAGCACCTTAAGATACGGAAGGTAAGTAACTTTGCATGGTGGATTAGGGAATATATACTTACTCAGTGTTAAATAGCATATTTGATCTTTACTGTTTATATATAACTGATGAACACAAAGTAGGTGGATTTCAGCCAGCTTATAATCAGTACGAACCTGTATAGTTCATAAGGATGTCATCATTGACTTGTGGTTGATTCTCGTCCACGGACCACAGAAGTAGTTAGATACATCACTAAAATAAAAACTTTAAAGGGAAGCAAAACATTTTCCTTTTTAATTCCATGCATGTCTGTCTGCATTTTTTTAGGCAGATGGTTGTTACACTGTATAGTTAATGCGCTTTTGATTATGCTTTTGCTGATCCATGATAGGGAAGAATCTTACAGTGAGATGTGCAAGTAATACTCTGTGCTGTCACTCTTTGAATCATTCTTTTATATTATCTCTTGAAGACTAGAAGATTCTAAAGACTACATGACCATTTCTACAAAATTCATTTATACAATCTTAGGCCATTTACATATACGACAATTCATGTTAATTTTGAAGTTTGGTGTGATGTTTATAGATCTCAATATTAAAAATATATGACATTTCTTTACCATCTACATACCAAAGGACATGCAAAAAAATTTGATTGAATATGAAAAATATTTTTTATAGCTAGGTCCAAAATTGCAACTAAAAAAAATCATATATACAAGGAGATAGACTGAAAATCTATAAGGTTGCCGTTAGGAGTAAAGTGCTTTTGCTATAGTTTTATTTTTTTCAGTGAAG
>BCLF01000042.1:2073047-2134267 GCA_001602275.1 Zoysia japonica
ATAGAAAAGCTATTTAGTTAACATAAGTTCATTTAGAAGTCTGTCAGGAATTCGCTACGTATAGTTTTAGCGACGTGACTTCATTAGCAGTTTAAAATTTTAAGTCAGCTAATCAAACAAGGAGTTTCATTAGAAGTTTTTCAGGAAACTAGAAGATACTGAAATAGTATAAAATGCTTACTATCCTATGCTTCTGTTACTCTCTCAAATTCAAAATGTGTATATATGGCTCTGGACTAGCTTTACAGCTAGCTCTTCTCTCTAATAAGACACTATATATTAGAGACGAGGAATATTGGATTGCTTGTCGTATAGAAAACTTTCTGGTTAAGTAATATATCACAATATTTTTCCTTGTAAATTTTTTTATGGATTTAACTCTTTGTTCCGATTCTTTGAGAATTCTAAGTGTGAACTCCAATACCAAGTTTAGCATTCCTTAATGAAAAGAAGTCCAGTGCTCTACATATCAATTCTTCTAGTAAAATATTTTCTACTTCCATAAAACAGTTAACTAAATAGCTTTTCTATACAACTCTTGATTTTTGAGTCGCAAAAAAAAAGTGACCATGGCGAACCATCCCTTTAATTTACTACCTTCATTCTAAAATTGTTATCAAACCAGCGATAACAATTTTGGAACGAAAGGGGTATGCTGTTATAACACTTTTACGCACCAACACCAGTTTTCTCCTCCTATGAGCTTTGTCATTACATGGGAAACTCCTCAAGCAATAATGTACAAGGAAACATGGTCATTTCAATTTTTTACTAATTGGTGTTCAGGAGTATAAAAAAGAAATACATTTGGAATCAGATGAAGTATGCATGTTCGCCACTAAAAGTTTTTAGCCATATTATAACAGGAACAATACTACTACTGCTACTATTACTCCTCCTACTACTGCTACTACTTCCGGATCAGCATCTTGATGGCTCCCATATTCTCTCCATCCGTGTGCACCTGATTTGTCTCTTTCTACCAAACTCGTTTAACCGTGGGCCAAACGCCATTGTTCCCACATGCACTGCCACTGAAACCGTAAATAGATCTTTTTAATCACCATAATTATAAATTAGTACCGTTGAAAATTGACCTCGTAGACTCCAAAAAAGGTTGTTACGGAGAGAGCTTAGTCATGGCTGTGTGCTGTAAAGGCTCCCTTAATATATGTTCAAGCAATCATTGGTGCCACATGTATCGACATCTATAATCCAGTGACCGTTTGCCGCACACATAAATATAATGCCCATCAACCAGTACATAAATTAACGTCGCGTCAAATACAACCATAGGTGATCCTTGACCCATGTTAGGTGCGTGCTCCCCCGGCCGGGCAGTTGTGGCTTGGACTTTTGCCTCCTGGCTTCACAGCTCCTGCGGCTGCGGCACGGTGGTCGTATCCTGATCAAATCGCGAGAAATCTCGCGACATGGACGGCTGCGGCGCTGTCTCGCGCCGTAAACAGAGGGGCATATGCATGTGGCTTGACGAGGAAAGATTCCAGAGGGAAACGCAGGGAATAATGCTCGCGGCAGGGGTCAACGTACGCGAACGATCGATCGACATGCACACTAACACCATTATTGGTGTTTTTAATATTCTCCTTTCTAAATTGTCATGGTTTCTATTAATAGTTAGGGGATTGGTTCAAAAGTTTTCAGAATCTGATGCTATTTATAATCGAGTGGGAAAAGAACCAGCTAGACATAGGATGGGTGACCCATTAGTCGACGAGATATAAAGCTAATCTACTGAAGAGACGGAGGATGGGGGGTGCATATGGAGCCATGGAGGGGATGGGCCTTTACAGACTGGATGGTTCGCACAATTTATCTGCACTTCCATCCATATATGTTCACTATATATCACAATACCTAATATATATCTGCCAGTTTTCATATTGTTTTTGTAAATAAATATTTTATTTTTCTAGCTAGGATGGAGTCCATGGACTACAATGGCGGTTTCCCTCTTGAATATTGGTGAGATCCTGGATTGGAGTCCTAGAGAACGCGTGAACTGCATTATGCACTAAAATAAATAACTTATAACTTTGGAAATTATGTACATTTACATCATCAATTCTTCTGTAAGCTAGTATAGTATTAGAATAAACTACTGATGACTTCTTTATTTTATAAGTTTTTTGTTTGTCATACATGTCCAAAGAAAAAACATAATTCTGGAAATTATTTATCTGAAATTAATTAGCATGGGCGCCCAACATGTAGCAGACCTGAAAATAGGCTAAGCTTGTTCTTCCTCAATCCCATTTGAAGCTTATCTTAAGGATTCATTGACTATATATTTGATCAATAGTTTATATAAATTTAATAAATGAATAAACATAAGATTATATATTGTTGAGCATGTCTAGATTAGTCATGAAAACATTTTCATAATAACTAATTTACATATTGCTAAAGTTAATCAAATTTACAAAAATCAATAGTCAAAGCAAAAGTTAACTATTCTATAAATAAGCTTCGAAATTGGACAGAGGGTCTAGCCTTTGTGGATCTGTAACAAAACTGACCTGACATCGTAGGTTATGCTAGACCTTACAAGCATATGATTTCACAGCCATGTAATTCTTCCGTTTCAAAATATAAGTATTTTTAAATTTAGTTAAAGTCAAACTTGTAGCACTTTGACAACTAATAATGCATAATAAATAATGTTTTATTATATAAAAATAATTTTTTTTGTATTCATCATAAAATAAGTTTTTATAAAAAGTATATTTTTATATTAAAATTATGTAATTTTTTAGATATTATTAGTAAAAGTTAAAAAAAGTTGATTTTATCTAAATTTAGAAATACTTATATTTTTGACCGGAGGTAGTAATTAACAAAGGAAGGTTAGAACCACACATTCTATACGCGTGAACAGCCAGCCAGGGATTGATTGCAGTCGGCCTCCTTGATCATAGGCCGGGTCTATCAGAAGCGCCTGCTCCAGCCGGCGGTGTCTTCACGTCGTAGCATCTCACTACAACGTAAGCCTTGTAATCTTATTGCAGCAGCCAACACGCAACAATAGGTAAGAACCAGTCCATCTCTTTCGCTGGACCTGCAGCTATCCGTGCTTCGATTCGTGGAGAATTTCTAACGCGTGAGAGCGAGATAGATTGACCATTTTGTCTGGTGTTTAGTTGCTGCATGGGCTTTATTCAGCCGCCCATATATGGTGGAAAAGTATTCGTGAAGGAGGGCAGGGTTTTCAGGGGCTGCTACCTACTCGCCTGCCTGCCTGCCCGCCCACTAATACCGGCCAGCTCATGTTTGATGCCCAGGCCGGTTTGAGTTCTGGCGTAAGAAGTTTCCGACCTCTAAAATCAGGTGACCTTGAATTTCAACTGGAAACTGGTTTTCAACGAAAACAGTTATTGATAGTTAGCTCCAACTATTTCTGGTCTTTAACAATTGACCTGAAAGAAACACTGGCTTAACTTTAGTTAAGAGTAATATATATAGTTGTGAACTAGTTTCACTTGGATAGGTTGCACTACGTAAACTGGCACATGAAGATGGACGTATCCAAATTTGCAATACAAGCGTATATGATTTTTTTTTACTTCTCTGAAAAGTTGAGTCCAATTAATTTAACATAGTTATGATAGTAGACCTGGACACTGCTTCTCTGAAGATTATGAGCAAGATTTTATTAGATCGTATTTAGGATGTTGAGATTTTACCGAAAACAACATACAATCAGAGACTTTTTATTTTGAGAATTCATACAACCAGAGATTGTAGACCACACATTACATTGCTTTTCGATTTTCCATCTAAATTATCACAAAAAAACTATTACTAATGATTGAAATCCCTAGCAAGTACGTAGCAACTACTACTCTCTACGTTTTTTAAACTGTTGACACCGGTGAGTTGAATTTTGCACTAGCCGGTGTTAAAAGTTTTAAACCGGAGGAGTGTCAATCTTGTGACGTGTATCCACTTACTAAGATCTCAAACATGCATGAAAAAATTCGTTAGAAAGTAAACATCATACTAATTAGCGGAAGTATACTAATTAGCGGAAGTACTTACTGGTTCACTCTACGGATGCCAGGCAACCCGCAAGCAAACAAACACGCTCCAAGAGCGATTCCATGTGCAACTGTACTTTGTTTACACAAAGACAGGTCTGGTACTGGGGTAAGGCTTGCATATGAATGTAGTAGTGAACCTTTTCTCTGCTTCTGAGATTTGAGGGGGCCAACCATCGAGCTGGAGGTGATTGAAACCAAACAAAGACAATCCTGCACATTGACTTGTCACTAGCTACTCTCTCTCTGTCTCTCTCTCTGACTGCAGCCTGACTGTCTCTCTCATGTCCTATATATTTTTTCTGTGCTCTTCTTGTTGCCTTGTGCCCTCTCCTCTTTCTGACTCCTTGCTTTCTGTGCCCTTGAAAGACAGTGCTTCTATGTTATCTTGCTAGGTAGCACAGGGCAAGGGGCCTGACAAGGCAGCTAGAATAACAAAAGTTTGAGAGCAGTAAGATTTGGTAGCTTAGCTTTTGGCCTTAGCTTCGTGCTGGCAGATCCTTTTGTTGCGACCTCATGGGGAGGGCTCCGTGCTGCGATAAGAACAACGTGAAGAAAGGGCCCTGGTCTCCCGAGGAGGACGCCAAGCTCAAGGAGTTCATCGAGAAACATGGCACCGGTGGCAACTGGATTGCTCTCCCTCAAAAGGCTGGTATGCATGATCCGTGAACTTCCAGGCAGATGCATCTTATCTTATTTGGGCATTTTCTTTCAGTTGTGAGTTTGAGTTTAATCAGTCTCTTTTTCTGGTGGTAGCGCACGCAGATCTCGTTTCTGATTTATCTGTTCTTTGTTGGATACCTTTGTGGATTACTTCTTTATAGAGGTCTGAGAAATCTCTTTTTTTTTAATAGAAGAGCTAGAGAAGCAAACTTGGATTTGCATATTATTTCTCTAATGCGTTCTCCACATTGGTGTTCCTGATTCTACTACTACTACTTTCACCATCTAAACTTACACAGATTTGAGTTTAGGGCTTCGATGTTCCAAATATTCAATGGACCCTCTTTCCCTTGGCTTTACAAATCAACTTAATTTTTTTCATTCCTATTCAGGAACTTCCCATTTTCCCATTTTTGAAAATTTCTTAAAGGAAGAGAGTGTGTGTTCTCTATAATAATAAGCGTCTGTAGATTTGTGTATCTTGAACAGTGGAGTTAGATAAACAGGGGCCAATTATCTGTTTAGATTTATTTGGTTTATTGTACTCCCATTTTGCCTGCTGACTGTATTAATAAGGATTTGTGTCTGTCTTAATGCTTGTAGGACCAAGGGTGTCGCTTTAGGTAGGCTTGCAGTTAGGCATCATACGACTGTAGGACCCTTAATTTTGTAGTGGCATGCCAAAGTCCAAGGTTTCTCACCAAGAGACAGCGCCTCTAGTTTTCATATGGTTCATGCCGTATCATTTGCATGTTACTGCTTATTTCTTTCTTGGCTTTGTCTTCATATAATGAAATTTATTTTGACTAGGTTTCTAATGGGAGCTCCATCTATACTGTGATTACAGGGTTGAGAAGATGTGGCAAGAGCTGTAGACTTAGATGGTTAAATTACTTGAGGCCCAATATCAAACATGGCGAGTTCACTGAGCACGAAGACAGGGTCATCTGCGGCATGTATGCAAGTATAGGAAGCAGGTAAAAATACATAGCCCACAGACATGCATGGTGGATCTTTTTTATTACTTGCCCTAATGAGGGATAATAACATCTCCATAACTTAGGAAAAAAAATCAGTAAAATTTCATTGAAATATCCAAAAATATCGCCTTTAACGGTAAGGGTCAAAATTTTCTTGTGTACCAAAATTTCATCATTTAGTATGTTAATCAATATAAATTGCTTTGTTTGTATATGCAGCTATGATGTTTTATAGATTGAAGGTAATTTATTGCTGAAATTAACAAATTTTCTGATATTTCATGTTTATCGGTATTTTTTATGTACCAACATTAATTTTTCTTTGTTCAGAACTAAAGATCTGGCTGCCACTACGGATATGGCCTGACTAACTGAAGTGTGAATCTATAGTATATTGGAGTAATGCTAAGTTCAAACAGCATGGTCTATCTTCGTCATGAGAAAAAATGAGGGCATGAAAATGAAGGAATGTATACATCAATTTCAGGTGGTCGATCATCGCTTCGCAGCTCCCCGGGCGGACCGACAACGACATCAAGAACTACTGGAACACGAAGCTGAAGAAGAAACTCTTGGGGAGCTCCTCCATGACGGCGCCTCCTCAGCGTGCTCCGCGGCAGCACCACCGGCCACTCAATCTCATGCTCCAAAACACATCGTCCTCGTTATCCCAGCTCACGTACAGCGGCTTCTTTCCCGAAACCGCCGGCTCCCTCCACGACTCCATCATCCCTGCATTGACACTCCCACCACCCCAGGACTTCATGCTAAGCTCCAGCCTTGCCATTCCAAATGCCTCGTCACTGCTACATGCGCACGGAGGGACACAGCAGCAGCTTCTTCACCAGCACGTGGTGAAGGAGGAGAGCGGCAGCATGATCGTGTTCGGCAGCGACCAGCAGAGCTGCAGCTCGTCGGACGTTGGCGCGCACAGCAGGCCGCAGTTCAGCCACGGCAAGGAGCTGAGCTTCGACGGCTACTACGGCTACAGCCTCAATGGCAGCATCGGGAATCATGACCACGGATCGTTGCTCCAGCTTCAAGAGCATCACCAGCAGGCTCAGGTTCCAGTAGAGTACAGCTACGACGCGATCAAGCAGCTGCTCATGAGCTCAAACGGAAACAATTTGCACGGCGGCGGCCAAGACCATGACGACGGTGGCATGGAAGGGTTCGGCGCGCAAGGGAAGGTGACAATCCGGTGAAACTGATGGAAAGAGACACGAAAGGTGATTAATATTGATTGATCAAGGTGTGCATGTGCGTGTTTTACTGCTGTAATTTTATTTTCTCTACCGTGCAGGGGGTACTAGTGTCTTCGTGTGTCCTCTGTCATGGCTGCATACACGTGCCAGCGTCGCTCGACAACCTGTGTATGTGTCCGTGACATGGGATCGATCGAGATGCTCTCCTACTACTGTTTTACTTCTCTCTAGCTATCTTTTCTGCCAGAGGTATAGTGTCATGATTTAATGTGGGAACTCAGTACTCCCTCTGTTCGCTTCATTCTAGGATTAATATTTGTCATGCGCACTTTTCAATATATATTTTTTTTTACAATACACTATGTCTTTTTAATAAATATCTATCTTTGTCTCTCTCTCTCCTTGTTATTTTCTTTACTTTTTTCCTTCTCTTTAATTCTTGTGTTTAAAGTTAAAATAAACTATAAAAATGAATGAATGAAGTACTTGTATTCGGGCAAGGGAACTAGGGACGACATGTATAGCTTCTCTTGGTTTTGCACTCTGCCTGTGCCATCTTTTTCTTATTACTACCGTTGTACCTCTCTCTCCCCCCTCCCTCTCTCCGTGTGTGTGCGCGCTGGATTCTTCTTATCTGGCTGACCATCTTTTTCTTCTCCTGTGTGCCTTGATGAGGTGCTCTCTCTCTCTCTCTCTCTCTCTCATTAAGTGGCACCACATAGATTTCTGGCAGCTCTTCACAGGACAGCCAAAAGTGCGTGTGGACGTACACAGGTCGAGTTGCAGCGAGACGTTGTGCATGAAAGAAAGCAACATAATCAGCGTGTTGCATATATATGGCACATGGTTTAGAGAGGTAATAAGATGATCGAGCCGGCCGGGCTGTACGTACCGCGAGAAACGCGTCCTGTCTGCCGGACAGCCAGCGCTAATTGTTTAGCAGTCGCGATGCAGAGATTCGCGCGCGAGCTAGAGATCAGAGATGGATCGATCGGAGAGAGCGGAAAAGATTCCCGAGTTTGGCCGAGAGTTGTTTATTGCGTCGTCGACAGACATTTTGACAGCGCGAGGGATAATGGGACATCCGTCTCTTTGTCGTCGTCGTTTGCTTGCTTCGGTTCGTGTTCGTGGATGAATGTTGTTTACTCGCTCTCCCCGACAGAAAGATGCAAAAGACATATATATAGGCGTATTAATATATAGGTATATTATATACTCCTTCTGTTCTTTAATTGATGCCGTTGTTGACTTTTAAATTTAACTTTAACCATTTGTTTTATTAGATTTTTTTGAAAAACCTTATATATTTTGATATAATTTGATTTATCATTAGAGTTATTTAAATCACAACTTAAAATTTTAAACATTCGAACAAATTTTTTAAATAAAATGAATGGTCAAAGTTGATTATAAAAATCAATAGCGATATCAATTTAATAACGAAGTGAGTATATATATAAGAAGTCCGTGATTGGCACATGCCCATGTACTTTTGTAGTATTATTTAACATTATTTTTTCATCAAAAACAAGTATATTAATTATTTTTATCTTTCATCCTGCCATGATTTATAATACGAATTTTACTGGAAATTAGTTAAATTCGTGTATATATATGTGCTTTGGCAGTTCCTCAGTAACCTAGGGCAAATGACACGATTCTAGCGAAACAAAATCCACGCCAGTACAAATGTCGCAGAGTGGCAGTGAGATACTGAGCCTAGTTTAATTTCCCGAAGCCGGAAGAGGGATCTTACTCTCGTTGTCCGGTGAAGGACGAGATGCTGCCTAACTCGATTTATTCTTTAAGCCGGCACTGTCAAATCACAATTTTATAAGTATTGTGTACTTGCGCTACGCATTAGCAGTCGCAGATTGGACCACTCGCACATCATAGAGTATTCATATTGTAATCTTATCTGTCTGCTGAAGGTTCTCCCGTTGCGACTGATGTCGCAGAAAGTTTGGTGAAAACTGATTACGGTTTTGGTGGATTGTGGGTACGGCCAGCTACCTGTTTCTCTAGCTGGCTATGGGACGTGTTGTCCGTTTATGCACAGCTACTAGAAGCGAACGCATCCAGCACCGCTGGATTCTGTGACTGATGGCTGTAGTTCTCCCTTTTTTATTTTTTACTTGTCTGTACAGTATTAGAGCCATAGCATCTTCAAGAATCAAGAGTCTCCCAGTCAAATTCATGGGGTTTAGATAATAAAACTTCTCCAACAGCATCCCTAAACTTCTTTAAATTTTTATATGGCCCAAAAAATTCCCTCATTGTAGCAAGAAATTAACAGAAATTGAGACCGTTTAAATGTTCAGGATAGTTTGGAGGTTTTGTTGTAGTTTGTTTTACTGCATCAATTTAATTTAGAGGAGGTTATGGGACTCTGTTGGAGATATTGCTGTAAGCGTTTAGCTGGTCCACTTTCAAATTTTTAGACCTAATTTTAGGAAAATTGTTGGAGGAGGGAAGACAAATAGAACTCGATATTTTTTGGACTGATGCCAAAAGGTATAGTTTTGGGGTCTATTTTTGGGCTCTCTTGGAGATGGTCTTAGTTCTACGCATTGAGAGAAATTAATCATAATAGTACTAATAATTCCAAAGCATCTTTCATAATAAACTTATGCACCGGCAAAATGTATCTATAATATTATAATTGGAGTGTTCGTATGCCCTTATTCTGAAATAACATCTAGTTTTGGGGGCCGAATGGGTAAAAACACAATGTCACGATTCAAGGTCCTGGAGAAGTAAAATAATGGAAAACAAATAATTGTACTACTAAGCAAACATGTCACATTTTTATAGGCTTGAAGTCAGTGGGTGACGCGACGCAAAACTAATTACTTTAAGCTGTACGTAGGTACAAATTAGTTGGGTAATTAATCAATCATTCATATGGTAGATGTATACATATTGTAAAAATTTAATTTCAATGTACATTATTAGGTGGTACTGTATTTTTATTGATGAGGACATCCCATCATTGGATACACACGATGCTCCTCCACCTACCATAGATAGTCCAATCACAATAGCTCGTGCATGACAATTGAATTTTGAGGTGAGCTCGTTTCTAAATACAAGTCCTTCTTTAATTGAGAGTAGATTCCTACCTAACGATTTTATCTTGATTAGGAAATTTGGAAAGGATCAAGGAAGCATGAAGAAGGACTCGAAGATGCTTCGAACCAGCAAGACATGTTGAACCCCGGAGGAGATTCAATCCAATTCGGAGTCGAGTTGTCCCCGAGTTTCAGAGAGCAGTCCACACTAAAACGGACGCCCAGGTCGTATACGGAGGCCGTTTTAGACGTTCTAGATATGGTTGAAAAGCTAAGAAGATAACCTTTCAAACGGCACCAGTCTCATCTCTAAATTCGATCGGAATCACCGGCAATCATTAAAAAAAGAGGACGTCCAGAAATTTGCTGGGTGCTGCGACACTATCTTTTGTCCTTTGGACCTTGTATCTTTTCTAGGCCCATTAGTATTAGTGTTTGCCCCTAAGGTCGACCTAAACTCTATAAAATCAGTAGCCGCTATTATTAGAGATAGTTTTTTGATTAGTTTTCTCCGGTTTCCAAACAGTCTCGTCGTTTGATGGCTTGTTGATTATCCAACTTCGTGATTCAATCCAGATTTCGTAAGTGAGTTGCGTTCTTTATTGTTCTTGCTTGTGTTCTTCGATTCGCAGACAACGATTAGCCTTCTTGGCAAGGTCAATCGTGTGCGCACGGTTGATAACCAGAGAAGAAGTTGTGCTGCGATTGCGGGGTTCGAATCGTGTTGATTTGAGGTCGGATTGATTGTGTGTCGCATCTCCGTCAAATCGAGAGTTATCAGGACCTGACGGAAGATTGAGAACCACGTACACATCAAGTGGTAATCAGAGTTTTAGGTATACCGTTAGGTTCACATCTCTTCTTGTTTATTTTGCATTCATTCTATCGTCCAAAAAAAGCCGCAACACAAAACATTAGTAGATCGTTAGGTGTTCCTCTGTCCAAGCCGTGTTTAGTCTTTGCATAATTTTATTTTAGAGTCCGTAGTATTGAGTTTGTGTTCGAAGTTTGTGTTTTGGTTGCTAGATTTCGTGAGCTTTTTGTATCCAGGTGTTTTCCTTCATCGTTCATCCACATCATGTGCAGATCTGTTATCGTGTCATATCAGTTAATTGTTTTTTTCATTAAAAATTTATCCCACCCAGGTGTTTTCCTTCATCGTTCATCCACATCGTGTGCAGATCTGTTATCGTGTCATATCTGTTAATTGTTTTTTCATTAAAAATTTATCCCACCCACCCACTCACCCAAATTTCGATCACAACCACATCGACGCTTCATATATCCACATCTCCATATTTATCCACTGCTCAATCATCCACAAAAACGTCCATAAAATTCACATCCAATTTGAAATCCGAATCTGTTTTCAGCCTTTCAAACAAATCTGATTCGGAGATCCATCATTAAAATAGTCATAACTTTTGTTTCTGTACTCTAAATTAGATATATAAGTACTTTTTGGATATCTACAGAAAATTTCACATCCTCCCACAATCCTAGATTCAACAAATTCATAACAGAAATTTCTGTTTTCATGCTCCAAAGTTTCAGCACATATTGAACAGAATTTCGAGATTTTCTCTAGGCCACATCTTTTATCATATTGATCTGAAATTTGGTCGTGTATCATCTTTTGTGCTTCTGATTCAGAGAAAAATATCTGAAAAATAAAATAAAAATAAAAAATTTTGAAGACTAAGAAGCCGAGAATTAACCTACTCTGATTTTTCAAGTGCTGAATAGTTTGCTGATTTGTAGAGCCTTATCATTTGTATTGTTGCTGCCTTTTGATATCTTCACTAATATTCTTGTAACATCTGAAACTTTTCATAAGATTGGGCCAGCAACTAGAACATAATATTTAAAGCACTTATTTAGCATTGCTATCTGTCATAGAATTGTATGCCACTAACCATTATTTCAGCCTTCTGAGCTCTACATATCCACCTTGGATCAGCACTGCATTTGACCCTGTAATTGTGGAATTACAACTCCCTGGTATCTCTTGCCAACGGTTGACAATCCTTTGCTTTAAATTGGTAAGAACCGCGTAAGAACTTGATAAGTCGTTTCATTTGCAGATCTGCCACCATAGAAACCGCACCACCGTAGTGTAGGGATAATATCCTGCTTTGCTTCTTTGGTATCTTGTAACCATGGCAGGAAAGGGTAAGTCTGCAGGTGATAAGAGTGAATCTTCTGATGCTGCCAACACCTTGAATGACTTTAATTATATTGTCAGTCAAAATCAACTTGCTGACAGTATTGCTAAGCTCGAACAGAGGATGACGGATCAATTCCAGAGAATGAATCAGGAATTTCAGCGTCTCTCAATTCGTATGACAAACTTTGAGGCACGGCGACCACAAGCGAGAGAGGAAGAGGACGATGAAGTTAATGGTGAGAACCATTTCGAGAATGGCATTGATAATGATGGAGAACAACAAATTCCTCTGTCCCATCATCGATGCTATAACCGCTAAGGTATGAGAGGTAACAAATATCATCATGCTCTTTATAAACCTTTCGCTAAGATTAAGTTTACCATCTCACTCTTTTCTGGTAATTATGATGCTGAAGCTTATATTGATTGGGAGATGGTTGTAGAGCAAAAATTTATATCTCACTTAGTTTCTGAATAACATAGAGTTAGATAAGCTACTAGTGAGTTTCGAGATTTTGCTTTACTATGGTGGACTAATCTTTGTAGAGCACAGTTGCAACCTGATAGTTGGGATAGATTGAAAGCTGCTATGCGTAAGTGTTTTGTTCCCCCATCCTATCAAAGAGAATTGCGTAAAAAATTGCAACGTTTAAAACAAAATGATAAATCTGTTCAAGAATATCTTGCTGAGTTACAAAAGTGTATGATGCGTTGTGGGATAGAAGAGGACTTTGAGAAAACTATCTGTTGTTTTTATGCTGGGTTGCGTCATGAAATTCAAGACATAATTGATTACAAAGACTATAATTCTCTCGAGCAGTTGTTCCACCTTGCTGTGCTTGCAGAAAAAGAATTGCAGGGAAAATAACTCCAGAACAGCAGCCGTACATACACTCTATGGTCGACCTTTCCTTCTTCGTCGACCACACGTACGCCACCACCGTCGAGCAGGAGGTCTCCCACCACCTCCAACACTGCCACAACACCAAAACTAAACCCTTCGGTGCAATCCTCGGATTCGAGTAAGCCTTCATTGCGGTACCCAACAAGAATACATCCCCCAGTACCTCCACAGGACGCTTCTTCAACATCAAGTGCCATAGATGCCATAGCATGGGTCATATGCAGCGAGATTGCCCAAGCCAGCGGGTATACATTGCTACTAAAGATGGAGGATACGTAAGCACTTCGAATGTTGAGGATGAAAAATTCGATGGTAAGATTCTTCACGATGATAATGGCCAAGTATTTGGTGGTGATGATACTTCAGCCTACAGGACCATCATTGTCCAACGAGCACTTTCCACACAGGTATGTCTTGATAAGATTCAGCGCCATAATCTATTTCAGATTTACTTTGTGATCAAGAACCGTCGTGCACGCGTGATCATTGATGGCGGGAGATGCAACAACTAGTGAGTATTGACTTGATCAATAAGCTGAACTTGCCCACATGGCCACTTCTACATCCGTACCATATCCAATGGTTAAACGACTCCGGTAAGGCAAAGGTAACTAAAACATGTCGAGTCCTTTTCTCTATTAGCACCTATGTTGATTCTGTGGATTGTGATGTTGTACCTATGCAAGCTTATTCATTATTATTGGGTCGTCTATGAGAACATGATAATGATGCTATCCACTATGGTAAAAGTAATAAATATACCTTCATGCATAAAGGAAAGAAAATTACTTTATTACTTTGACCCCTGCTGAAATTGTACAAGCTGATAGGGAGAGAATTGCTAATGAGAAGAAAGAACAGCCTTCTACACCTGAAAATCAGCAAGCAATAAAATTGAAAAGTCCTGTAATGCTTGCAACAAAATTTGACCTTGCCGAAATTCATGATGAAAATGCTTCATGTTATGCTTTGGTATGCAAGAATGCGTTGTTTTCACTCGAGAATCTTGCTTCTTCTTTGCCTTCTTCTGTTTTTGACCTTTTGCAGGAGTATCATGATGTCTTTCCACACGAGATACCTCTAGAACTACCATCCATTCAAGGGATTGAGCCCCAGATTGATTTGATCCCTAGAGCGAGCTTACCAAACCGCGTCGCCTACAAAACCAACCCTGAGGAGACTAAGAAAATTCAGCGACAAGTCCAAGACCTTTTGGACCGCAGGTATGTATGTGAGAGCCTTAATCCTTGTGCTGTTCCTGTTCTTTTGGTTCCAAAGAAAGATGGTTCCTGACGAATGTGTGTTGATTGTAGAGCCATTAACAATATCGTCATTAGATATCGTCATCCTATTCCTAGGCTAGACGACATGCTTGATGAATTATGTGGTTCTATTGTTTTCTTTAAAATTGACTTGCGAAGTGGATACCACCAAATAAGAATGAAATTGGGTGATGAATGGAAAACTGCTTTTAAAACTAAGTTTGGATTGTATGAGTGGTTAGTAATGCTTTTTGGATTGACTAATGCACCTAGTACTTTCATGCGTTTGATGAACTAGGTCTTACGTTCTTTCATTGAAAAATTTGTGGTGGTTTATTTTGATGATATCTTGATTTATAGCAAATCAATTACCGAACATTTATCTCACTTGCGTGCTATTTTTGATGCTTTGAGGGATACACGTTTGTTTGCTAATCTTGAGAAGTGCGCCTTTTGCACGGATCGAGTCTCTTTTCTTGGCTATGTTGTTACTTCACAGGAAATTGAAGTTGATGAAGCTAAGATAAATGCAATCAAGTGTTGGCCCACGCCCACAACGATTTCACTAGTGCAGAGTTTTCTTGGACTTGCTGGATTTTATTGCCGCTTCGTCCAAAATTTCAGCACCATTGCTGCTCCAATGAACGAGTTGACAAAGAAGGACATTGCATTTCATTGGGGCCACACACAAGAGGAGTCCTTTGCCACTTTGAAGGACAAGTTTACACATGCACCACTGCTCCAACTTCCAAATTTTGGTAAGACTTTTGAACTTGAATGTGATGCAAGTGGAATTGGCATTGGTGGTGTATTGATGCAAGAAGGTAAGCCCGTTGCATATTTTAGTGAAAAATTGAATGGCCCTGCTCTTAATTACTTCACGTATGATAAGAAATTGTATGCTCTTGTACGATGTTTAAAAACGTGGCAACATTATTTATGGCCTAAAGAATTTATCATTCATTCCGATCATGAATCACTTAAGCATATTCGTAGCCAAAATAACTTGAACCATAGACATGCTAAGTGGATTGAATTTATTGAATCCTTTCCTTACTTCATCAAACATAAGAAAGGGAAGGATAATGTGATTGCAGATGCTTTGTCTAGACGATATGCTATGCAGTCTCAACTTGATTGTCAGATTTTTGGACTAGAAACAATTAAGCAACAATATATGTTAGATGCTAATTTTAAAGATGTGGTTCTACATTGTCGTGAAGGTAAGACTTGGAACAAATTTGTACTTAATGACGGATTTCTTTAAAAAGCCAACTGTCTTTGCGTTCCAGTTGGCTCCGTTCGTCTTTTATTGTTACAGGAGGCGCATGGAGGAGGATTGATGGGACACTTTAGAGCGAAGAAGACAGAAGATGTTTGGACCACACATTTCTTTTGGCCAAAGATGAGACACGATGTTGAACGGTTCGTAGCTCGCTGCACTACATGTCAAAAAGCTAAGTCACGACTAAACCTACATGGTTTGTATATGCCTCTTTCCGTCCCTTCTATTCCTTGGGCTGACATTTCTATGGATTTCATTTTGGGATTATCTAGAACTAAGAGGGAGAGAGATAGTATTTTTTTGGTACTAGATCGCTTTTCCAAAATGGCACATTTTATACCATGTCATAAGACCGATGATGTTACGCATATTGCTGATCTATTCTTTAAAAAAATTGTTCGCTTGCATGGTATGCCTTCTACTGTTGTTTCAGATCATGATGCAAAATTTTTGAGTCACTTTTGGCGCACTTTATGGAATAAGTTGGGAACAAAGTTGCTGTTTTCAACTACATATCACCCACAAACCGATGGACAAACAGAAGTCGTGAACCGTACTTTGTCTACCATGCTACGTGCTATTTTAAAAAAAACTTGAAGATGTGGAAAGAATGTTTACCTCACATGGAGTTTGCATACAACTGGGCAGAATACTCAACTACTAAGGTAAGTCCATTTGAGGTAGTATATGGCTCTAACCCTCGTGCTCTGATTGATCTTTTGCCTCTGCCTTCTACCGAGAGAGTTCATCATGATGCTAAGTCGCGTGCTGATTTTATTCTCAAGATGCATGAAACGACTAAACAAAATATTAAAAAGATGAATGAGAAGTATAAAATTGCCGGTAGTAAAGGTAGACTTGAATTAAATTTGTACCGGGTGATTTGGTTTGGTTGCACTTGAGAAAAGATAGATTTCCTGAGCTAAAAAAGTCTAAATTGATGTCTAGAGCTGCTGGTCCTTTTAAGGTACTTGAGAAGATTAATGATAATGCATATAAACTTGAGTTACCTCCCGAGTTCGGGATTAGTCCTACATTTAACATTGCAGATTTGAAGCCATATATGGGAGAAGAAGATGAGTTTGAGTCGAGGACGACTCCGATTCAAGAGGGGGAGGATGATGAGAACATCTCATCATTGGATACACACGATGCTCCTCCACCTACTATAGAAAGTCCAATGACAAGAGCTTGTGCACGACAATTGAATTTTGAGGTGAGCTCGTTCCTAAACACAAGTCTTTCTTCACTTGAGAATAGATTGCTATCTAATAGTTTTATCTTGATTAGAAACTTTAGAGAGGATCAAGAGAATCATGAAGAAGGACTTGAAGATGCTCCGGACAAGCAAAACACGTTGAACCCCGGAGGAGATTCAATCCAATTCGGAGTCGAGTTGTCTCCGAGTTCTAGGGACCAGTCCACACTAAAACGAACGCCCAGGTCGCATACGGGGGCCGTTTTGGATTTTCTAGATATGGTCGGAAAGCATTGAAGATAACCTTACCAACGGGACCGATCTCATCTCCAAATTTGACCTAAATCAGCAGGAATCATTAAACCAAGAGGACATCCAGAAACTGGTCGGGTGCTGCGACACTATCTTTTGGCCTTTGGGCCTTGTATCTTTTTTAGGCCCATTAGTATTAGGGTTCGCCCCTAAGGTCGACCTAAACTCTATAAATTTAGTAGCCATCATTAGAGATAGGTTTTTATTAGTTTTCTCTTGTTTTCAAACAGTCTCATCGTTTGATGGCTTGTTGGTTATCCAACTTCGTGATTCAATTCGGATACCCAAGTGAGTTGCGTTCTTCCTTTTTCTTGCTTGTGTTCTTCGATTCGCAGGCAGAGATTAGCCTTCTTGACGAGGTCAATCGTGTGCGCAAGGTTGATAACCAGAGAAGAAGTGGTGCTGCGATTGCGGGGTTCGAATCATGTTGATTTGAGGCCGGATTGATTGTGTGTCGCATCTCCGCCAAATTGAGAGTTATCACGACCTGACGGAAGATTGGGAACCACATACACATCAAGTGATAATCAGAGCTTCAGGTGTTCCGTCAGGTTCACATATCTTCTTGTTTATTTTGCATTCATCCTATCATTCACAAAAAAGCCGCAACACAAAAAATTAGTAGATCATTAGGTGTTCCTCTATCCAAGCCATGTTTAGCCTTTGCATAATTTTATTTTAGAATCCGTAGTGTTGAGTTTATGTCCGTAGTTTATGTTTTGGTTGCTGAATTTCGTGATCTTTTTGTATCCAGGTGTTTTCCTTCATCGTTCATTCACATCGTGTGCAAATCTGTTATCGTGTCATATCTGTTAATTGTTTATTTTGCATTGAAAATTTATCCCACCCACCCTCCCAAATTTCGATCACAACCACATCCACGCTTCATATATCCACATCTTCATATTTATCCACTGCTCAATCATCCACAAAAATGTCTATAAAATTCGCATCCAATTTGAAATCCAAATCTGTTTTCAGCCTTTCAAACAAATCTGATTCGGAGATCCATCATTAAAATAGTCATAACTTTTGTTTCTGTACTCCAAATTAAATATATAAGTACTTTTTGGGTATCTACAGAAAATTTCACATCCTCCCACGATCCTAGATTCAACCAGTTCATAACAGAAGTTTCTGTTTTCGCGCTCCGAAATTTCAGCACATATTTAATAGAATTTTGAGGTTTTTTCCAGACCACAACTTTTATCATATTGATCTGAAATTTGGTCGTGTATCATCTTTTGTGCTTCTGGTTCAGATAAAAATATCCGAAAAATAAAATAAAAATAAAAAATTTTGAAGACCAAAAAGCTGAGAATTAACCTTCGTTGATTTTTCAAGTGCTGAATAGTTTGTTGATTTCTGGAGCCTTATCAAGAAAAGTTCCAACAGATCGTCTCCTTAAGTTCGAACGGGTTTTCAAAGCACAAAAACGCATACATATGTCCGTTTTTAAAGCACAAAGAGTTCTTGATGAGATTCGTTGGCGTTACTACGAGGAAACCGTTATGATATTCTTGTAACATCTAAAACTTTTCATAAGATTGGGTCTGCAACTAGAACATAATACTTAGAACACTTATTCAGCATTGTTATCTGTCATAGAATTGTGTGCCACTAACCATTTCAAAATTTATTGAGCTGCATTGTTGTCCTATAGCTAA
This sequence comes from Zoysia japonica, assembly GCA_001602275.1. Classification (NCBI taxonomy): domain Eukaryota; kingdom Viridiplantae; phylum Streptophyta; class Magnoliopsida; order Poales; family Poaceae; genus Zoysia; species Zoysia japonica. The sequence goes on from BCLF01000042.1 coordinate 2,091,820, forward strand.
CTTGTTGAATACATTTCCAACAATGTCAAACTCATGTGTTGACATTTAGATCAGAAGGTCGAATATGCCAGGCATTGAACTTCTTATATGGGTTCATCCATGCGTTGTGAATGTCAAGGATTTTCTTGGCATGGTCTGGATAGAAGTTACATGTTTGTAGATTCTAAAATGTAGTTATGGAAGTAACCTATCCCTAGTTCAATTTGGTGAGATGTTGCTATCATATCGCAACCCGTCGCGTTGAACAAGCGAATAATTAAGTATGGCAACGGCCATACACAGAGGTCAATGTGGAAAATTAAACATCTAATCTGCACATTTCTACAGACCAATGAATTTGAGTTCAATTTATGTACTAGTTTACTCTTGTTTTCAATACAACTAATTAAATGACATACGTCACGAACCATTTACTTCTCCTAACGAGACATACGGTTATAGCCATATATAGTAGGTAACTCAAAAAGGAAGAATAGAAATTAGAAAACTATCGCAGACTCATTCTCGAACCTCAAGGAAGTCAAATAAAGTCACATCAATAGAAGCAACAGAAGACCGACAAAATACTGAGCCAAACTAAGACCATCTAACAGAAATCTGACTTGGGCAATAGCTTTCTGTGTAACACCTGGGCTTAAACAACAACCCTGAGATATTAAATATTTATATTCTCTGTGTATCATATCAAATTCTGTATAAAGAGAAATGAAGTGTTTGTGCAATTTGTCTTGTTTCGAAGTACATGACTTTTTAGCCTGTTAATCAGCCTAACTAAAACATAATAATATGAATTTATGACAATATATAGTATAAAGTGACTGTTACTCTTAGTGAAAATTATTATATGGTGAATAATAGGTCTCCTAAACGGTATTCTACATGAAGAGCGGTCAAATTGTTGGGTGAAGAGCGATCAAATTGTTAGGTTCATGAATATGCATCAACTATACATAAGTGAGAACGCTACAAGAGAAGAACTTTGTTGTTAATTAGCATTGGAAATTAGTGAGTCCAGTTTTCTCTTCATGACCTGGGAGAAGTGACTGTGATTGCTGACATGGTTTAGAGTCAAGAGATACTATTGGCTTATATTCATATGGAGCTGGTTCACCTAAGCACTGGTGTGTCATGTTAGTTGACACAACCATAATCATTTGGGAAAGTTAATGACTGACTTGGTGGAAGATATTCCTGGCTTACATTCATAATATATGGTTATGGTTCTCTTATGACCTGCTGCATAAATCAATAGTGTAACAGCCCAGTCCCAAATACGGCTCATGCCCATGCACACGCTGTGTGGGGCCACACCTGCACAGCAACCCACTTATGTTTTCATCCTCGCTTCGTGTAAAAGGGTTAACTTGGGTTACTACGCTTTGGATCTTTAGCTATTTAAGTTGGTCCATCTCTCTTTGAACTAGCAAGGTGGGACTAATCTTATAGTTTTTCTCCACCACAGGCCATAGGAGTTGGGCCTCTTCCCATGGGTCTCACAGACTCCCACCTTCAAAGGACTTGATATCCTCGTCGAGGCAACTTACCCACTCAAGGGACAGACAATCAAGATCGATCCACCCTGGTCATGTCGTACGTCAGTGCCAGCATACTATCATGTCGTGACCTCGCAGGGCCCATGCTCTATGCACACCGTATCTGCGCTCCTGACCGTATGCCATTGTGACACAGTGAAGATCGGCTCTGATACTATTCTATAACAGTCCAGGCCCAAATACAGCTTATGCCCATGCACACGCTATATGGGCCACACCTGCAAAGCAACCCACTTACGCTTTCGCCCTGGCTTGGGTTAACCCTTTTACGCGAAGTGAGGACGAAAGCGTAAACGGGTTGCTTTGCAAGTGTGGCTCACACAGAGTGTGCGTAGGCATGAACCGTATTTGGGTCTGGACTGTTACAAATATTGTATAGAGAGGACAATGTTTGAATCTGGATGCACAACTCGTCAAACTCTATTTCATTCCATGAATTGTCAATCCATTATCAAACCCGTCATCTTGCCATGTCATTTTTCTCTAAGCTAGCGTTATCTAGGACATTCTTGATGAGTATTTTCATCACCGCCCATCACCATTTGATTCCATGCCCACCGTTCAATAGTCAATTCTACATTATCCTTCTGCTGCCATCCCAATGGCGTCAATTATTGCACCACCAATCCCGTCATCACTAGATGCTGATGATGAAGCTGCTTAATGCTGCCATACCCATGGCATGCATAGACTCTCGATGTATACTGTAATAGGTTCATTGGGCTTAGGCATGGAAAACAGACAGCCTGTTGGCAGTCCCTTGGATCAGAACAGCTTGGAGAGCAAGAAGAAGGGAAGAACAGAGAAGAGACAGAGGAACATAATTGACATGGAACTTATCAAAATTTCGTTATAGCTAAGGGCTCTTTTGGCAGAGCTCGCAGCTCCTGATTCTCAAAATTCACTTCTGATTCTTCTATGAAGTGATTCTATGACTAAAAGTGATTCTCTTTGATTTTTTAGGATAAAATCCTAGAATCAGTACTGAAAATCACTTCACAGAATCAAGAGAAGCTACTTTTTTCAGCTCCCCACCTTTAGTTCATTTCAAAGAATCACTTCACAAAATTAGGCAAAAATCACTTCTCCTAAAAATAGTGTTTGGCAGAGCTTTCCTAATTCTATCTGAGATTCAGGAGCTGGGAGCTCTTGCAAAGGGGCCTAACATGTCCTTCATATGTCCTCTACTTCATGTTTTGTACTACAAACGCATGCTTAGCTGGCCCACGCTTACACAGCCCACTCTGGCCAAGCACACATGAATTTTGTTTCATCGGGCCAAGTGCCCACGCGTCCTTGGTGTTCAACTTCAGATGCTGCCCACTAATTACTGTTGTGCCGGTCTAGGAGCAAGTGTAACACTGCCCAACTACGAAGCATGCTGATGAGGACATCACTCCTTTAGACACACACAACATTCCTCAAATTAGTATTGATGAAACTTGTGCACGACAGGTGAAATTAGAGGTGAGCTTATTTTTAAACACATGTTTTTCTTTCTTTGAGAATAGATTGCTCCCTAATGGCTTTATTATGATTAGAAACATTGGAGAGAGCAAGAGAAGTTGGAGAATAACTTGGAGATGCACAAAATAAGGAAGGACATTTAATACCAAAATGAGTTTAAATCCAACTTGAGTTCGAGTCCTAATCTAACTCTAGGAGTAGCCTGAGCTAAAATAGATGATTAGGTCGCATACGAACTCTGTTTTAAACGTTCTAGATATAGATGGAAAGGTAAGGTGATAAGATTTCCAATGAATCTGATCCCATGCCAAAATACTTCAAAAATCTCTAGAAATCACCAAAACAATATGATGTTCAGAATCTATCAGGGTGTTGTGACACCATCTTTTGGATCTTGGCCTATGTATCTTTCTTAGGCCGATTAGTATTAGAGTTTGCCCCCAAAGAATACCCTATTCTCTATATAAACAATAGCTGCTATCATTAGACTTCAATTTTGCTTAGATTAATATGTTATAAAATAGTTTCAATGCTAGACAGTTTTTGAGATTTCAACTTTGTGAATTCAATTAAGATTTCAAATTTGTGTTGCGTTCTTCTTTGTTTTTACTTATGTTCTTCGATTCGCTATCAAGGATTAGTCTTCTTGGTGAGGTGAACTGGGTGTTGCTCGGTTGATAATTATAGAAGTGGCGCTGTGATTGCGGGCTTCGAATAGTGGATTTGAGATTGGATCGATTATGCCTCATCTCCAACAAATCAAGAATTACCATGACCTAATGGAAGATCAGGAGCCACGTACACATCATCAAGCGATAATCGGAGCTTCAGGTATACCATCAGGTTCAATTATCATAGTTATAGATTTTGCATTCATCCTATCATCCAGAGAAAAGCCGCTTCAAAAAAAATATAGTTGATCAATAGGTTTTCTCTTGTCGAAACATTGTTTAGCCTTTGCATAATTCTATTCTAGAATGCGTAGTGTTGAATTTGTGTCCTTAGTTCATGTTTTGGTTGTTGGTTTTCAAAAACCTTTTTGCATCTAGTTGTTTTCCTTCGTCGTTTATCGCTTGCATCGTTTAATCTGTTTTTCGTGTTCATATCTGTTATCTTGCATCAAAATTTTTTTCACCCACCCATCCCTTGTTTCAATCACTAACAGATCCCCAACATCCACATCACCCATCCATAAGCTTCCGCCAGAAAATCATCTACAAATTTCGCACCCGATTTAAAATTCTAATTTATTTTCAACCTTTCAAAAAAATCTGATACAGAGGTTCATCATTAAAATAGTCAAACTTTTGTTTCTAGACTCAAAATTAGATATATAAGTACTTTTCAGATATCTACAAAAAATTTCCCAACCTCTAACGACCCAAGATTAAAAAATTTAGGATCATCAGTTTCTGTTTTTGCGCTTCGAAGTTTTAGCACAGCTTTTTACAGAAATTTGAGATTTTCTCTTTCATCAAATTGACCTGAAACTTAGTTGTGTACCATCTTTTATGCTTTTGGTCCATAGAAAATATCAAAAAATAAAATAAAAATAAAAAATTGAACATCAAGAAGCTGGAAATTAACCTTTGCTGATTTTTACAAGTGCTGAATGATTTGCTGATTTCTGGAGCTTTATGTTTTTGTTGTAGCTGCTCTTTGATATCTTCATTCATATTGTTGTAACTTCTCGATTTTTTATAATATTGAACCAGAAACTAGAACATAATACTTAGAACACTTATTTAGTATTACTATCTGTTATAGAATTGTATTTCACTAATTAAAATTCAGCCCTCCAAGCTTCACATATTCACCTCTAGTTAGGACTGTATTCGAACTTGCAATTGCTACACCACTGATTCCAGGTTTCTTCTGCCATTGGTTGCACCATTCTTTGCTTTACTTTGGTAAGAACCTTGCAAGAGCTTAGAAAGGTGTTTTCTTTTGCAAAATTTTCACCACCATCCCACTGTAGTTGTAGAAATAATATTTTACACTATCTATATACTTTTTCTTCTAAACATGACAGGAAGAAAAAGGAGGTGAATGCAATTTTAGGGGTACTGTGCAAAGAGCCAGTGATAATTTCAATGCAGCCTTTGAAAACCAATTGGAGCATGTGGAATATATTTTGGCAAATCTTGAGAGACATAATCCACCTCAAAGAGTTGTTGCTCATGATTAAGGGATGCGTGAAGTTCAAACCATTGCTACGTCATCTTCTACCACGAGTAATTATATTCTTTCATCTCTTCCATCCTATGATGATTTAGATTCTATTAAATATATTGCTTGACAAAGAGAGATAGCCAATATATTTGGACAATGCCATATGTGGAAAGGAGAAAGCTCTAATGTTGCTAGTGCATTAGTTGATAGTGCTTCAACTTGGTGGCAATATTTATATATAGCTAAAGAATTTCCTCGGATATGGAATGATGCTAAAGTTCTAATAAAATAAACTTTTGTTGATACATTTTCTGAACCTATGTCTAGTTGTGATATACACTCTTTGGAGGAGGAGCTTTCTAGTGTACCTCCTATTGCACCTAGCATTTTGCAGGAAATTGAGATCAAACAAGAAGATAAAATTGATATAAACATGGAGAATGAAGAGATACAGAATGTTCCATGCATAGCCCAAGATAAGACTGATCATAGCACGTCAAAAAGTATTGCTGAAAATGAGAAGAAACTAATTGAACATCGATCTACAAAAGGTGATAATATTTTAGTTTGCTGAAATTTTTGGTCTATCATACTATTGTAAAGCAACCACTTCACCTTTTATCCATTTATCTTTGTCAGTGTTTGATTTATCTATTGGTTCTTATGATAATGAAGAATTATATGTTCATATTTGTATTATTCTTGTGCAACAAAAAGTGAATGAACTTGATAATTCTTATTTTTACTCATGCACTAGTGCTGAAATAAAACATTTGACTCATTACATGTGACAATGATGATACGAAATTGTTATCTTCTCCAAACACTTTGGGTTATATTGAGTATGATGCTCTTTGCGATCTAAATAATGTAGAGAGAGTGATACTTCCCCAAACTGATTTTCCGCTGTATGTTAGAAATAATTTTTATGTTACAAGCAACTATAAACATAGAGGTATGTTCATGACGCATAGAGTTTATATTTGTTCAAATTTGAAATTCTCTTGCATGGTGAACAAAAAGGACAAACAAGATGATGGAAATACAAAATGTCATGCCATGTCATGTTTATCTAGTTCTTATAAAAAAACAACATTATGTCTTCTCATAAGAATGATATTATGATGATCATGCGGATTATTTCGAAAATATATTTTGGAAAAAAGTTGATCTTGCTAATTTATACATTAAAAATGCTTCATGTGATGCTTTAGTGTGCAAAGATGCTTTATTTGCTTGTCATGATCTTTCTAGTTATTTGTTCGCTCCTGGTACTAACTATTGGCACAAGTATCATGATATTATTCTTGAAGATATATCTCCAGAACTTTCACCCATTCGAGTGAGCACAAAATTGATTTGATTTCTGAAGTAAGTTTGTCAAATCAGGCTGTCGAAGGGAGCAATCTGATTTTAGCTTGCCATCAAGAATGGGAGAATGATGAGCTTATGGGGATCTTTGAGCCAATGATTGCATTAAAATATCCCCGTGGCCTCCATCTTTTCATACATGTTGCAGAGCATGGTGGAATCAAAATCCTGACAATGAATTTGAGTCGAGGACGACTCCAGAACAAGAAGAAGAGGATGATGAAGACATCACTCCCTTAGATAGTCACAACTCTTTTCAAATTAGTATTGATGAAACTCATGCACGACAGTTGAAATAGAGGTGAGCTCGTTCCTAAACACATATTTTTGTTGCATTGAAAATAGATTGCTATCTAATGACTTTATCATGATTAGAAACATCGAAGAGGAGCAAAGGAAGTTGGAGAATAACTTGGAGATGCACAAGACAAGGATGGATGTTCAATTCTAAAAGGAGTTTGAATCCAACTCAGGTTCGAGTCCTAGTTGGACTTCAGAGTAGCCTGCACTAAAATTGATGCCCAGGTCGCACACAAACTACATTTTAGACATTCTAGATATGGATGGAAAGCTAAAGAGATAAGATTTCCAATGGATTTAATTTCTTTCTAAAATACTTCCTAGATCTCCGAGAATCACCAAAATAATGTGCATCCAAAATCTATCAGGGTGCTGTGACACCATCTTTTGGCTCTTGGACTGTGTATCTTTCCTAAGCCCATTATTAGATGCTCTAACCTCTATATAAACAGTAGCCACCATCATTAGACTTAGGTTTTGCTTAGATTAATCTGTTCTAAAAAAGTTTCACTGCTAGATGGTTTGTGAGCTTTCAACTTTGTGAGTTCAATTCAGATTTCGCATCTATGTTGCGTTATTATTTGTTCTTGCTTGTGTTCTTCGATTTGGTTGCAAGGAATAGCCTTCTTGGTAAGGTCAACCGGGTATTGCACAGTTGATAACCATAGGAGAATTTGTGCTATAATTGCGGGGTTCGAATCATGTTTATTTGAGGTCGTGTTGATTGTGTGCCGCATCTTCACCAAATCGAGAGTTACCATGACCTAACAGAAGATCAGGAACCAAGTACACATCACATGCAACATATCACAATCGCCGCTGGGCTCTCACGATGATAAGTGCTACCAGAGCAGCAGTTGCATCCACCACTGCGTTGTCCCCTCCCTTCCCGCCTCGCATGAACTGCCAAAGGTTAAAGGTAGTGGGGTCGAGTTTTCTTAGATCAAATCAGATTAGGGTTGAGTCTTCTTTATACCATGCTTTTCGTGATTTTTTGGTTTTAGTTCCTCATTTTTATCTCCGGTGACGGCGAGGTCGATAATATCAGTAACTTTTTATCATGATGACATGGAGATTTAGGTTTTCGAGACAATGAGTCAGTATGATGATGTTTTCGTGGAATAAATTTCTTCGACCTCTTCTCCTTTTATTGTGGTTGAATTATGGCATGTTGAAGGGCAAGTGGAACAAATTTGCCCATTAAGTTAATTTTGATTTGTTTTGATGACTAGAAAGATTAGGATTTATTTTTCTTCTACGGTGGCAGAAGAAATAAGAAAAAAGATGTTGGTGTTTCTTATGTCCACGAATAACTCCGCAAGCGCACGAAATACCATTGTAGCACCTCCCTTGGAGTATTCCAAGATTATCAAACATGAGAATCATGTGTTTACTATCTTCTAACTTACTTCGTCCAGGAACAACAGGAACTAGGTATGCTGGGGTAGAGAGGAATTCTCAAGGTGGCTAAGTTTAATGAAAAGGTAAGATCAATTCCTAGCGCGTTACTTCGGGCATCGATTTCCTCCTGCATCCACAGGTTGCTCTGGTATCTAGCACTACCACGTACCCGAAAATGGAGGATTACAAAGGATAGACAGGGTTGTCACCACCATCCACCTACCTCTACAACTGTGGTATACATAATTAACAAATGTAAGCCCTCTAGACACCATCTCCTGGTGTCTGCATAGTAAGTTACTACCTTAAACGAAGGCGTCTACAACCATCTTTATGAATATTTTGCAAAGGACGACTTGAGGTGATTGTAGTCCTCATAGGTGCATGCAATGCAGTGGGGAACTAACTTTGAGACTCATTGTGCGAGCATGTTTCTTATATTCCCTCTAAAAAGAAGGTCTCATCCTCGTCTATGGAGTCATTTATGCTGAACCCCAGAGTTAATACCTCAATGCAATCAATGGCCCAAAGATTTTTTTCCCTATCAAGAGGTTCAACACGAAAGCTTAATGTTGATTCTTGGTCACCATTGAGAATAACATGTGGTAGGCCAAAAGGAAGAGGCCTTTGCCATTGAGACTAACTTTGACATATATTGAGGGTCACGATGGCCACTTAGATACATGAACAGCTTCTCCTAAGTTGTCTTCTTTTTGAGTGAAAATTCGGATGGACTCAGGAGATGTGAATGGAGATACAAACATCACCTTCACGAACATGTCATGCTTGGGATAGGTTTTCACTGGAAGTTAGGAGTAGTAAAAGCGGTTTCCAAGCTTTTCGTTAAGGCTCCCTGAATTTGTATTCATATGGAGTAGATGATCAAGTGGATAGCCTATAAGAGGATCCCATCAAAGATAGGAAAGATGTGCAAATCTAAGTGTTGACACCCAAAAAATCGTTAGACCAATAGAGTGTCCGGTACAATGTCGGAGCATCCGACAAGCCCTCTCGGGTTTGGGGCATTTAGCCCACCGGAGTGTCCAGCATAGTACCGGACTATCTAGCAAGCCCTCTTGGGTTTGGTGCGTTTTGCTCACCAGAGTATCCAGCATAATGCCGGACAATCCAGCAAGCTCTCTTGGGTTCGGGTGTTTTTCACACTGGACCATCCGGCACAATGTCGGATTACCCGACAAGCTCTCTCGAGTTCGGGTGTTTTACACACCGAACCATCCGGCACAGTGACGGACTATCTGGCAAGCCCTCTTGGGTTCGGAAAATTTACACGACGGACTATCCAGAATGTCACCGGATGCTCCGGTCACCGGAGGATCCAGCATCTTACTGGACACTCCGGTGGTATAGATTTAAGAAGTTTTTAGGCAAATCAAATCTAGTTTGTTTCCTAATTTAGAGGACTCATTGCTTCACTGGGTAAGACCATCTCGCCTCTATAAAACAGAGGTTCATGACCAGTTGAGGGGTATCTCAATCGAACCTATCATTTGCCTTTACATTTTCGTCTCTCCAAACCTTAATCTCCTTACTTGACCTCATTTTGATGTTCTTCCTTCGTCATGGTGACGTTTGAAGGTGATTTGGCTGGCCTGACAGAGCCTGAATCAACCCTAAGAAGAGCCTACTCCGACGTGTTCCCTTCTGAGGTGGGTTTTCTATGTGCTGTCCAAATTCGGCGTCAAGGCGACGCTGGTGTTTCCACACACGGACGTGCAAGTGGTGCATTGGCTCGGAATCCATTTTGGCGTCAACACACATTTTGGCAACTCCGCTGGGGAAGTGAGATTCCGGTTGCACAAAACGAATTGTTGTTCTCACACCATAACCTCCGAGATCTCACTGGCGAACATCGTCATGCCATCCTTGGAAGAGTTGCCCGAGGAGGCTCGCAAGGCGTTCCTAGAGCACTGGAAGGCTTTCGAGGAGGCGCGCAAGAGCGGGAAGATCGAGAGCTTCAAGTGTACTTAGCGTGCTTCAAGAAGGATCGTCTAGGGGCGATCTCTCAAGTGAAAGAAGCTGTTCTTCCGACCGTCGTCGACAATGCAGCCATGGGTGCTGCCAACGTGAGAACACCTTTGCACCCCCCGTTACTTTTGAAGACCTTTCATACTATTTTTCCGGCATGAAAAAAGTCTTAGCTAACGATATGCAACACATGATTCAAGAAAAATTGCCTAAGTCTTTAAAAATGTTGGTGTTGCGTCGTCTTCCACTCATGTTGCACATGTAGGTCCTTCTATAAGCTCATCGGCACCTAGTACATCTAGTGTAGAGCAACCTTTGTATGGCATGTCATTGAACTCGTTTAGTGGGCAAATTAACTTTCAACCTCATGTGCAAACCAATGCTTTGATAGTGCCTCCCGCTAGCAGAGTCAATCACTACTATCCTCAATCCAGCTACAAGCTTATTGAATGAATTGGCCAATTTTGTTCCCCCTTACTGTACCGTTGCATATAGTACGCCATCTATCCCACCTAGCGGTACAGATATTCCTTATGGTTCTATACCTAATGAACAATTTCACACCATGAGAATGAACATACACCCTTCACCACCAGGCACGTCCCTAGACCACCCATCGCCAATTTAGAGGAATGTATGGCTCGTATTAAGGAGGATTCGAGCAAACAATTTCGTGAAGCGCTAGGGGTAGACATTAAGGGAAGAGACCAAATTTATCAAAAACCATATCCCACGTATTTTGATTCGGTCCCATATTCAAGCGGGTGATGTGTTCCCAACTTCGTCAAATTCAATGGCAAAGATAGTAAAACCATTTGGGAGCACATTAGCTAATACATCACTCAACTAGGAGAGGCGAGTTCTAGTAAGAAATCCATACACAGAGTCCATAAACATAGCAAGGTAAGTCCACACTTTATCTTGGGGTTGTATTTCAATCATAATACGCCCTGTCGCACTCATCACTTGATATAATTTGAATTCCTCTAGTGGCGAGCAACTCCGCTTTTAATTCATTCCATGTTTGACCCGTCCAAGAGGCGGTTGTCTCCCATTGTGAGTGCTTCATATGATAAAATTCTACATTCTCCCATTGGTATACCCATGTGGCTAGTGGTTGTGCGCTACGATCACACATAGGATAATTGTAGTACTCAAAACCTTGGTTGTAAGAGGTATCACTGTCTGTCTCCAAATAGTAAGGACCATATTGATGCTGCCTACCCTTCATTGTGGTTCTCTGTGACTGTGGAGCGTCATGGTCTTTATTCTGTGTAGCATGGGTAAAGTCTGTCTCACCTGCAAAAGAAGTGAAGTGTAAAATAAAAGAGTTAAAATTGGTCATATGATGCGAAGATATGGTTACCTGTGAAATGATAAGTAGTTTTTGATGGTTGAGAGTCAAAAACCATGTCCACAGTGCCTGGTGGCTCCAGATGAAGACGGCATGGCAGAGGAGTGTCACTCTCTGTGTCCTCTTCATTAAGAAGAGGATCAGCATTTGATCTTCTATGTTAAAGCCAATTTCTAAGTGGATTTGAAGTATCATACAAAGCAGCTCCATGAGAGATCAAACGGATCAGCTTCTAGTGGTTTATATGTGAATCCAGCATCCTGCATCCGTATTCGAAGATTGTAGTTGACATACACCAACTTGCACACTTTTTTGTAGTTGGAATCATTATCCGTAATAATCTGCACAATATGGTCTAGACCTATATCAATGCACACTTTATTGATTTCCTGCACAAGAAATGACATCGATCAATATGACAGTGGTGCAAATAAACTGAATAATAACATACAAGTAACTAATGGAAATATCTTGAATATGAACTTTGCTGACTGGTTGTTCCCAGTAACATCACATGACTTGTGAAAAAACATGACATCGTTACAATAGATCATAAAATTTATCAAGCTCATCCTTGTTGGCCCAGTCCAATAGTCGCACATGATAGTAACACCGTGCATCGGCCAGTCTAACTTGAATTTCTTAAATTGCTTCTTAATGTCTTTCTTATTGGCATATGCTCCATCTATTTCCCTACCAGTTGGGCTAGGTACGCCCTCACTTGCACACATAATGAAACATGAGCTAAATATGTGAAAACATACTGCAAACTTAGTGAAACAAAAAATTAGTATACCCCATCTCTGTGTCTCCTTGATTGCGCTAATGAAGTACGGATTATCCGCCTTCCTACCAGCGATGGCTTCAGTGTGAAAGAATTTGAACCACGCTTTTTCAATCGCTGACTTTGCTAGCTTGCTCTTTATCGTCCATGGACCAGTATCTATCCTAGTTGAACCCGTTCCTTGCCAGTTGACTTCTGTGACATTGACCTCATCATCCGAAACAATCTAGACCTGCCACTATCTTGAGAGAAACCACCACCACCTTGAGAGGAACCATCTGCACCTTGCGAGGAACCACCAGCATATTGCTCGAACTGACCACCATACATATGCTGCCGCTGTTGAAATTTCTCCTCCTCTCTAGATAGCCTCACGGTAGCCTGCAGCTCCTCATCTTCCTCCTTGTTGACGTTGCCCTCACCTGCAACCTGCTGCTGTCTCAAGGCCGGTCTAGCTCGGTCCTTCCTCTGCTCGACGGTTCTATCAAACTCTCGACATAAATAGTCCCGCATATCAGGAGGAACATAAGCACAACTCACCACGTTGCTGCCACGATGTACCAAATGTTGCTTGAATCTTGTGGCACCACCCCCTCTCTTGATAGCTCTTGCAATATTTGCAACGGAACCCGGGGTACATGTTCTCCCCATATTCCCACACCGAATCTGACTGATCCGCCATTCCTACAATGAACAATGCCTCAAATAATAAACACCTATGTTCTAAAGTTGCAAATAAATCAACCAATATTTGAGAAAAATAGAAGGAAGAAGAAATCATCTCCTCGGTTGAAAACCGCCCGGATCTACCGGTTAGCCGCCTAAGCCGAGCGGCTAGCCGTGCAAATCGGTCAGCTATCGGTGGCGCGGCTCTCCGGCGACAGGGAAAAAAGCGCTCGGCCAGCTAGCCAGTGATATCGCTCGGCTTCGGCTGCGGTGCGATGGGCACGGCTAGCCGCAGCTTTCGACCGGCTAGCCAGATCTGAGGATCGGTTTTGGCGGCGCGGCAGTGGTCAGCATTGACGAGTGCGCGGACAGAGGTGACGGGAGTGAGTTTGAGGCTGTGTGGTGGTCGGGGTGGTCAAGGTCAATTTTTATATTTTCCCATTCCAACTTTGACGGTTTTTTTTACATGTAAACGGCACTATTTTTAAAATCTGATTCAACAAGATTGTTGTGCTTTTGATGTAGTTTTTTATCATATTTTTTATTTCAAAATCGTCAAATTTTCAAAATTCAAAAAAAATTGAATTCGAAAACCAGTCAACCAGACAAATCGGACCGGACCGGTTTGACCAGTTTTCGTGAAAACCGGTCTGGTTTGGCCTGTTTTGTCAACTTTGCTTGTGATTCACTCAAACTGGTTCATAAGAATCGGAAAGCCGATATAAAATACACCTTTGATGTAGCTAAATGCGAAAAAATATTTGGTGAATTGCACAAATGTGAATACATTAAGATTGTATATACTTTGCCTCCGGCGGATAAAATTAAGCATAGAGCATATTGCAAATGGCACAATTCTTATTCTCATGCCACTAATGATTGTAATGTTTTCTGTCGATAGGTCCAATCGGCCCTCAATGAGGAACGATTGAGTCTCAAGGAGATGCAAATTGACAAGCACCCTTTCCCTGTCAACACTCTGGAGCTAAACCCTAAAGTGTTGATTCGGCCTCACCAAGCTAATACAACCAAGGAAGAACGTGATCCTCGGGGAGGAAAGGCCTATTCTTCTGAGTGAGAAGGGTGCTTCTAGGAAGGCGGTGCTAGAGAAGTCCCCTCGTGGTCAAGAGTCCATCAAAGTCACAATCCATGGCTCGAGACCCGAGGGGCAAGTTCCACGGCCCAAGATGATAAAGCCGAAGAATCCTGATGTGGGCAAGTGGAAGGTTAATCAAGACAGGGCTGTGGATAAAAAGATGGGGCCCAAAAGCGCCTTTGATCGTCTCATTTATAAGTACAAGAACCGCAAGACCGATTTGAACAATCAGCCCATGAAGCGACCAAGATTTTCACCGAGGAGGTACCCCACCTAGGAAGGAGATGAGGCAAGCGGCGGATGTTTGTGGGCCTCCTCCTCTACCTCATGGGTTTGGGATGCGTCTGCCATGGTTCAAGCCTCCGCCTTGCCCGCCGTTCTCGGTGTGGCACCCGTGCATGGGGCCATGGATGCTCGTTCCACCGACGCCCACTCCACCAATGACGTACCCGTCATTCCATCCGATATGGAATGTGCCAAGGGGAGATGTCTTCAAGAGGCTCTTCGACCCTATTCATGACCGGTTTGAGCCTCCACCGGTCAATGCGAGAAGAGGTGGCTCCACCACTACTCCTAGGCAAGAGACGCGCACCAAGCAAGGTAACGAACCTGCCCTAAAACCTTTGTCCATCAAGAGAATGCATTCGGAGGCGTCGTTAAGATTGGCGCGACCAATGTTAAAATCGGAGGAGTCTTCAACGGATCGATCACGTTAAATGATCCGATCGAACAGACTTCTCATGATCATGAAGCTAGCAGCAGCAAAAACTCCTCTAAATACATGCAACCGAGGTGGTGTCCGCCCGGTTTGACCCACACTCAAAAGAGGAAGTTGCAAAGGCTCCGCCTCCGAGAGATCCGGGAGAGGGAGGCGGAAAAGAAGAGGGACGAAGTCTTCAATGAAGTCAAGCTGATGGTCCCTCAAGGAAAGCAGTGGAGAGCTAAGGAGCCCAAGGTTCTCACTCCACTGGAGATAGAAGACGCGGCCACTCCGTAAGCACCGAATCCGGCCGACGTCGCGTTGGAGGAGAGCACCGTAGAATCTTCACCCAAGGGAGACGTCGACATGTCCGAGTTCAACGATGACGACCTCTTGGACTACGAGCCTACACCTCCTTGGAAAGGTATGGAATCAATACTATTTGCTTATCTCTTTCCGATTATTCTCTTGTAGAGGAAGAGGTTATGGCACAATTCGATTTTGGGCCGAAGAGTGCTTTTTTTGAAAAGCCTAAGGAATCAGAGAACCATTTGAAACCTCTTTATTTGAGGGGTCATATTAATGCACACCGATTTCTCGCATGCTTGTAGATGGCGGTGCTATTGTTAATCTAATGCCATATTTATTTAAGAAGCTAGGTAAGACTGATGACGAGCTCATCCAGAACATGACTTTGAACGGTGTGGGAGAAAGAAACCCTATCGAGGCTAAAAGGGTCGCTTCTATGGAGCTCATCATTGGGAGCAAGACCATGGCTACCACTTTCTTTGTCGCCGATGTACAGGGTAGTTATAGCTTGATCTTAGGGCGTGATTGGATTCACACTAATAAGTGTGTTCCTTCTACATTACATCAATTTTTGATACTGTGGATTGGTGATGATGTAGAGATTGTTCATGCGAATGCATCGGCTTGTGTTGCTATGGCCGATTCATCTTCTTTGTCACATGATATTGTCAAGTGCTTGACTGAGTTAGATTTGACGGATAATGATTTTCTTAGTGTGACTAGAGATGTGTGGTAGAACCGCCCCAAAATCACAGGCGGCTCGCCTGCAGGATCATATCGGGTAATTTTGAACAACAATATCTAAATAATACAACACGAGTGATAAAATATATTTTAGAAAACTGATTTAAAGTTTTACAATAAGGTTCAAGTTATCTTAGGATAAATATTTAAAAATAAAGTTTTAAACAGAGTGAAAGCGATACACAACGGCAATACACTCGTCGGTTTCCTAAGCTTGAGACATGTCTCGCCCTAAGACATGCTTCAATTCTCACGGCCTGAGGTAGGTGAAGAGGGAACCCAGTCAACAGACCAGTCTGCAGGGGGTTCACCTTCTCACACCACCTTGTCGCAGCAGTCACACCAATCTGCAGAAAGTCTACACATAAAAAGAAGGAAACAACAAACTGTGAGTACTAATTACTCAGCAAGACTTACACGTTAAAATGGCTAACTACAGTCGACTCTAAACATGAGGAACTGACTCATAGGTGAGTTCTTTGGCCAAAAACTTAGCGCTAATGGTGAATCCTTCCATATTTTAGCGGTAAGTTAAGTTAAAAGAATGTAAATTTAGTTTACACTATAAACTATATCAAACATGGTTGCCAAGCAATGTATAATAAATATCTCAAACAAATCATATTCACCTTATCATTCACATTCTTATTACGATGTAACTCAGTGATAAAAGCGGTACTCATTACTGTGAGGGGGCAGCGATTATAATCGATTTCATGTCCTGCAGGAGAAACCCATATTACATGATACGTATGCGCTTTTCAGAAGTCGCACGTGGCAATCTTTTACAACAATGCCATAGGGCCGATCCGACGCGCACCTCTCCCAAGAACAGAGTCCTCCATGCGATCACCATACTAGATGCATCCATAGTTAGACACAAGTCTTTCTCAACTCCTCGCCAAAAGAGAGGTAGAGTTACGTCCAACCACTACGGTATTGAGCTACGTCGGTTTACTGGGTTTCATATATCCAGCATGTAATCGGTACTGTTCAAACTTGCTCAACAGGGTCACACTCGACCGGTCCTTAACCGACACAAACATGGCTATCACACATAGGAAACCTCTTCTGCTGCCAACCTATACTTCTATGTCCGGTCTTACATTCACCATTTATGTGATAAGCTAAAATAGCCATATCCTTTCATGCCATCTTCTAGTGTCCATAGTAACCACCTAAAGCTTGTGAGTGAAGTTTCTCATTTACTCTACTTCTACCGTTAAATAGGACTCATATCCTAGCTCTACATCGAGTTAACTATACAAAAATACTTAACCCAGAGAAAGGATTCCTAATATGCAATCTAGATTTCAGTCAACTCTTAAAAACCTAATGCACAGCACATTAACCATACATAGTGATAAAATATAAAACAATTAAATAAGGTTAATACACCGGAGCTTGTCTTGGGTTTGTTGAAGGTTAGCACAAGCAAGAGAATGATCAGCAGCAACAGTCAGATCCTTAGCAGCAACTTCAATAGGGTCGCCTCCAGCGTTGTGTCCTATATACATGAGATGATATGCAAATAAGCAAATATATGCATTTTATAATTAACCCATGCTATGCTATGCCCATGCGATGAAATGCCATGTAAAGATATGCCCATGGTCAGTATGCTAATGATTTTATGAACCCAAACTACATCAATGTGCTAATTTTAGTTATATACTACATGGCCCTAATTAATTAGAATGAGGAAACAACTCCTAAATTCATTTAATATGATTCTGGAAGAAATAATTCAACATCTTACTGGACAATTAAATCAAGTAAGTGCTAAACTAATTTCTGACCAAATTGTAAAATTTATCAGCAACAGGTTGATTTATAATGAACTAAATAGCACCTACAGGTAAAAATCTATTTATAATTAATCTACAAGCCTATAAATTCTAAATAATTCCAGGATGACACTAATTAATAAGGAGAATGTAAATATATATTTTTCATATTTTGCAAATGCATGAGAATGGAGATATGTCTTATGCATATTGCGCCTTATTTAATTAACATAAATAATGCTCATGCAGAAAATGCACATTTGATGGTTTTAAAATATTCTACATGATGAGAGGATTCTAATACTATATTATTTGTAATTTTTGGAGCTAGGATGAAGTTTATGTGATTTTTAGAAGTTGAAATCGTTTGCCTGTTAATTAACTAAACCTTTTCGTATTTAAATAAAATTTTCAGCCTAAATGGGCGTGCGCACAGCTGGGCCACGGAGGCTCTCTGGCCCATTTGGGGAAGCCTCACGGAGGCACGCGTCTTCCAGGCAGGTGGCCGGCTGCCACGGTTGGCAGTGGCCGGCCGGCAGCGGTGGCTCGCCTGGGGTGGGGCTACCGGTGGCGAAGCACAAAGCGACGGCCACAAAAATGATCCACGCATCACTGCAGACTTGGAAGAGGGGTCACTGAGATGGCACACTCACCGGAGCAGGTCGGATGGCGAGCGACGTTGGTCGGAAGGGGTTCGGCGAGGCGGCAGCGACGGTACAGTCGACGAAACTCCGAGCCGCTTGGTCCTATAGCTTCACAGGAGCAAGGAGAGGAGCGGCATGGGTACTAAAGTCGTCGAGGAGGGCCGCAGCAGGGAGCTCGTCGGAGGGTCGGCGCGGTTCAGACCGTCACCGGCGTTCAAGCTCCAAACTCCCTGCCCAAATACCCAAAAAAAAGAGCGATTATCTTGCCCAAGAGATGGCTACGGACGTGTACTACAAGGATCCGATAGGAATCAAGGAGATCCACCACCTGGACGAGCCGGATTAGAAGAAGACAGCCGGCGGGTCAAAAACTTGGAAATTTGGGAAAAAAGCGAAATCCGGGCGCCTCAGTGGAGGAGGAGGTGGCCGAGCTGGTGGGGAGCTAGAGGGAGGAGAGGTGCAGATTGTGGCTAGGGGACATGGTAGCGCTGCTACTGGCCTGGTGTTCCAGTGATGGAGAGAGGGAGAGAACACGTGAGTGAGTGGAAGAGAGGAAAATGGAGAACGAAACAAATGGAACTGCTGGGCGTGGCTTCTGGGAGAAGGAGAACGTGGGGAATGGGAGGCTGACGTGTAGGCCCCACATGGCTGCAATGGTGCAGCTGCTCTTAACACGTAAGCATTTTGGGGACAGAAGCGGAATGAGCAAATAAACTTGATTAAATTGAAACTCGGTAGGATAAACCTGTAAAATATGTTCTACAACATAAACGACATGTACAGAATTTTTCAAATGAATGTGGAAGATATGGAATTTAGAATATGGTTAATTGATAAAGAGACTTGAAAAATTTGCTGAAACTCAGAACATTCTACTTGGTTCTATGGTATAATAGAAATATTTTCTTAGCTCTGAACAAATTGAAGCTTGAGATAATAGTTGTAAATCCTGTAGTCTCCACTCTAACCAACATGTATAGGCTGATTCAAAACGAACTAGAAGATACTGAAATTTGAAACTGGGTAACTGATAAAAATACTTGAAAAATCTACTGAAAGCAGATGTCAAGCTTAATGCTCAAGTATTTTGGGTACTGACAAAGGAAGAGCAAACGAATTCCAATTGGAATTAAACTAGGCAAAATTGCACTTCAACATAGGGTTTAAAATATAGATCGCATGCACATGTTTCCTCAATGGGAGTTGGAAGATATAGAATTTTGAATATGGTTAACCGTTAAGCAGACAAGAATCTGCTGAAAAACAAGTCACTTAACCAAATTCGGAGGTCTTGAGGAAATACCTCGCGAACCCGTAACAATTTAAAATTTTGCATATAGGTAGAACATGGATAGCTTAACATCTCTCTTCGTGTAGTTGAATGCAAATTCGAATAAATTCTACGGAACTTTGAAAATAGCTAGGTGTTTAGAAACGGGATTTTAGTGCGGTCCTTTTTATGTTGGATAAAAGTCATTAAACTTTTACCATTCTTCAACCTAGATCAATTTGAATCCACAAATTTTTGTTTACCATATTTCAAACACTTTTGTTGTTAAAGTTTGAACGCTCATTTCGATTTCAAATTAAATTCAAATTTGAAATATTACGATGTTTTCTTGATTCTCTTTTGAACTTGAATTTAACTTTCGAATTGTTCATATAAATTTTTATTCCTTGACTTTGAGAAATGCAAGGTGTTACAAGATGGATTTGTACCCCTCAATGTAAAGCAGATGAGGAATCAGCTCAATCACATTATGTGATCCAATGGAGTCAAATTTAGATTGGTTGCAAAAGAGAGTAGAACATTATCGGTTCAACACGGACGGTATGTGTGAAATTATAGAAGAAATAGAGGATTTGGACAAGTTAGGACAAGGATTTACGTTGACCGACCCTCTTGAAGAGGTAAATCTTGAAAGCGATGACAATCCAAGGCCGACCTTCGTGAATGCTAATCTAGAAGTCGCCTATAAAGTGAAATTAATCAGTTTACTAAGAGAATATGTGAACTATTTTACATGATCTTATAATAAAATACCTGGGTTGAGCCACGAGCTCGTTGGGCATCGGCTTTCAATTAAACTGGTTTTAGGCCCTTTAAACAACTGATTAGAAAATTTAACCCGAACATGCATGATCGAATTAAACAGAAAATTAACCGATTGCTTGATGTAAAGTTTATAAGGCCTTGCAGGTATGCGAAGTGGATATGCAACATCGTGCCGTTGAGAAGAAAAACACGGGTAAGATAAGGGTTTGCATTGATTTTAGAAATTTGAATAGAGCCACTCCTAAAGATGAATATCCTATGCGCATAGCCGATATTTTGATTAATAATACTTCCGGCCATAGAGTTATTAGTTTTCTTGATGATAATGTGGGTTATAACCAAATCTTCATGGCCGAAGATGATATGTCTAAAACTACTTTTAGGTGTCTCGGTTTTGTAGGATTGTTTGAGTGGGTTGTCATGACTTTTGGGTTAAAAAATACGGGTGTCACATACCAAAGAGCTATGAATTTTATCTTCTATGATTTGCTCGGTGTTATCATGGAGGTTTATATACATGATGTGGTGATCAAATCGGCTGCTTTAGATCTTGACTTGACCGATTTGCAACTTGCTTTGGACCGAATGCGCCGTTTTAGATTAAAAATGAATCCACTCAAATGTGCTTTTGGTGTATCAGTTGGAAAGTTTTTAGGCTTCATAATTTATGAAAAGAGCACAGAGGTAGATTCTAAGAAGATAGAAGAAATTAGAAATATGCAAGCACCCACATGCAAGAGAAAGTTGCAAAGCTTCTTAGGCAAAGTAAGCTACTTGAGGAAATTCATATCCTGTCGAGAAAAATCAATGCATTTACTCATATTCTTCGGTTGAAGAATGAAACCGAATTCACTTGAGGGCAAAATAGTAAGAAGCCTTTGATAAGATTAAAGAGTACTTGTCTTCGACGTCGGTTCTTAGGGCACCCAAGGGTGGAGTTCCTTTTTGTCTTTATATAGCGGCGGAAGATGATGTGATTGGTGCTGTTTTGACACAAGCAGCCGAAGAGAAGGAGTATGTGATCACATATGCGAGCCGACGATTGATTGATGCAGAAACAAGGTACACTCTCATCGAAAAACTATGCTTTTTTGTATCATACTTGCACTAAGTTGAGACACTATTTGTTATCTAGGCTTGTGTGGTTGCTTGTCAAATTGATGTTATTAGACATATGTTGCTTAAGCCAATTTCTAGCGGTAGACTTGGTAAATGGGCATATGAATTGATTGAGTATGATTTGGCCTATGAACTATTGAAATCTATGAAAGGCTAAATTGTTGCTAATTTTATTGTTGAACATCGAATTGATTTAGAGCATGATTTAGATATTGGTTATGTGACATTTACCCCTTGGAAGTTGTAGATTTCTCCTCATGATATGCATTTTAAATTCTCAAACCGATTAGAGTATGATTGCACCCACAATCGAGCCGAATATGAGGCATTGTTATTTGGCTTGGAAATGTTAGAGTCCATGAGTGAAACATGTAGGGGTTTTCGGTGATTCACTGTTAGTGGTGCAACAAGTCGTCGGAAATTTTCAATGTCTAGATGGATCATTGAATGCCATTTTGGACAAGTGCCTAGATATCATTAGACGAATGGACAAGTTTCATATACATCATGTTCCTAGGCTAGAAAACAGTAGGGCCAATGATTTAGCACAACAAGCATCGGGTTATAATGTTAGCAAGGGTAGATTTTCAGTCACTAAGAAACTAATGCTTGAGATGCTAGAATTAGACGATTTGAATACTAGCACGTCAAATCGTGACAGTACCGAATCACTTGATTAGAGATTTCTCATAATTTCATACATTTGTAGTCTACCCCAAAGTATAGTTAGGAAAGTTTAGCATGTAGCTTTTAAATATACTTTGATTGATGATAACTTATACCGTCGAATGGGAGACGATTTGCTTTTGAAATTTAGGTGATGAGTAAGCCAAAGTGACTATGGGGGAAGTTTTTAGATTCATGATCTTTGAAGTCCCTCAAAAGGTATGAATTGATTTTGATGATTGAAAGAACACCAAAGGTAATGGTTGTGATTGTAGGTACCACCCCGTGAATTTCACATCAGCATGGTGGGCTTACTCGGTGGATGACAAGGACGATCCATAGAAGATGAGTTTTCGGGCGTCGAAGGGCTAAGGCTAAGGACTAGCTAGAGAGTCTATAGGAACACCAGTACTATTAATGGGAGGTAAGGTCATTTGTCTCTTGTCATATAAGTGTTAGAGGGTGTGAATGCTCCTTAAATCCTCAAAAAGCACTGAGATGGCAGAGAAAACAAAGTCAAAGACCGAAGCTGAAGTTCAGTCGAAGAAGTTGTCACCGGACAGTCTGGTGAGCTAGGATTTTGAAGTCTAGAGAGAGGTGCTCTCTGTAGTTGCTGTAGAGAAGACACCGAACAATTTGGTGTGGCAGTCACCAGACAGTACGGTGAGGTTGAAACCAAAGTCCAGAGAAGGTGTCTCTTGGAGTCCAAAAGTGAAAGTCGCAGGACAGTCTGGTGAAGGTATGCACCAGACAGTCCGGTGTTCTATGGAATGGATTCCACAGAGGGTGTTTCCCTTGCCTAGAGGAGGAAAGGATCACCGGACAGTCTAGTGATTGCATAAAGCAGTCAGCTTTATGACATCACGTTCTAACAGTTGTTTCTGAGCTTGGAGCCTATTTAAACCATGCAGGGGGATGTTTTACAGTGTGCCTGAGGTCGAAACTGCTGGAGGAAACTTGTGAGAGGCCAAAAGACACCACCAAGAGAGCACATAGTAAGATTAGAGATCTTTGGTGCTAGTAGGAGAGTGATAGGGAGCATTCATACACTTCTAGAGTTTGTAGGGCTTGAGAGGAGTGATTTTTACCTATTACTCTTGGTGTGGGCAGCCTAGACTAGCTAGAAGTCATCGAGCTTCAGAGGAGATTGTGAAAGTCGTCATCAAGTTTGTAGGCGGTTCTAGGTCCCTCGCTCGAAAGGGACACCAAGAGGGAGCACCCGAGCCTTGGAGGCTTGCTCTAGCGCTTGGGTATTGTGTGTGACAGCCGGGCCGCTGGTGACTTCACTCCGAGAGTGAAGCGTATCCTTGTGAGCATCGTTCCAGGAACGACAGGAGGAACCTGGACTCCGACGGGAGTGGTTCAACGAGGATTAGGGGAAGGTGCCTACCTTCCGAGACTTCGAGAAAAAATCACTGAGCATTCTCTATGTTACTCTCTTTACTTACCGTATTTACTTACCGTTTGAGTAGTGTGATAGGTTGTTCTTTAATTCCTATTGGTGGCTATCGTGCTAGTGCTTGCTTGTTGTTCTTATATTTCCACTAGCATTGTTAGGGGTCTTAGCCTACTAGAATTGCATAGGTTTGCTTCCATTGCGATCGAGTCTCATAGTTTTACTTCATAGCGAAATTGATTCTATAAGTCCACTGATTTACCCTCTCTTCTCGGTGTCCTTGATCCTTACAGAAGTCCACGAGAGTATTTGTGGTACGCATCAATTGAGAAAGGCTGGATTCTATTGGCCAACCATGATTGCCGACTGTTATCGCTACAGCAAAGGATGCGAAGAATGTCAAAGGTTTGCCAATATATAATTAGCGCTCGCTGCCATGATGAACCCTATTATCAAGCCTTGACCGTTCCGAGGGTGGGGTTTAGATTTTATAGGACAAATACATCCTCCATCTTCGAGGGTGCACCGTTTCGTGTTAGTTTCGATAGATTACTTCACCAAGTGGACCGAAGCGGTTGCTCTCAATAACATGACGCACAAAGAGGTAATTGAGTTTCTTACCGAGCATATTATTCATAGATTCGGCGTCACGCAAACTTTGACTACAGACTACGGTACTTCTTTTACATCCGGTCATGTTAGAGAGTTTGCCAAATCTTATGGAATTAGATTACTAAATTCATCTCTATATTATGCTCAGTCCAATGGTCAGGTCAAGTCTAGTAATAAAACATTGATAAACTCATTAAGAAAAAGATAGATCATCCTAAAAGATGGCATGAAGTCTTATCGGAGGCATTATGGGCTCATCATATATCTAGACATAGAGCCACTAAAGTAACCCCTTATGAGCTCGTCTATAGACAAAAGGCCATTTTACCCATCTAGGTAAATCTAGGGGCCTTGAGGTTAGTTAAGCAAAATGATTTGTCCATTAGCAAGTATCATACCTTGATGTTGGACAATATTGGTGAGGTAACCGATAAGCCAATGAGTGCTTTGAACGCAATTGAAAACGATAAAGTGAGAGTTGCTAGAGCTTACAACAAGGTAAAAGTCAAAACTTTTTAGGTGGGCGAATTGGTTTAGAAAACTATTCTGCCCATAGGTTCAAGAAGCAACAAGTTTGAAAAATAGTCTCCTAATTGGGAAGGGTCATATAGAATAGTAAAAGTTATTGCTCGGAATGCATACATAGTGGAGAATATGTGGGGAGAGACACTGCCTAGAGCCCTTAACGGCCGATACATGAAAAAGTATCATCCAAGTGCGTGGCAAGAAACTTGAAAGAAAACAGCCGATATAAAGAGTATCATCGCCAAGAGTGATACAATAGCCGATGAGTTGGGAGAACCATCGCCCTTAGAGGTTTTTGGGTGCGTAGAATGTTTTAGGGTGCAGAAACTTCACCAAAAAACAGGGGGCATATGTTGACACCCAAAAAATGGTTAAATCACCGGAGTGTCCGGTACAATGCCGGAGTATCCGGCAAGCCCTCTCGGTTTTGTAGCATTTAGCCCACCGAAGTGTCCAGCAAGTCCTCTCGAGTTTGGGGCGTTTAGCTCGCCAGAGTATCCGGCATAGCGCTGGACTATCTGGCAAGCCCTCTCGGGTTCGGGTATTTTTCACATCGGACCATCCGACACAGTGCCGGATTATCCGGCAGGCCCTCTCAATTTCGAGTGTTTTACACACTGGACCATCCGGCAAGCCCTCTCGGGTCCGGGAAATTTACATGATGGACTATCCGGCATGTCACCGGACGCTCCGATTACCGGAGTCTCCTGCATCTTACCGGACACTCCGATGATGTCGATTTAGGAAGTTTTTCGACAGATCAAATATAATTTGTTTTCTAATTGAGAGGATTCGTTGCTTCACGGGGTAAGACCATCCCACCTCTAGAAAAAAGAAGCCCATGGCCGGTTGAGTGGTATCCCAATGGAACCTATTATTTGCCTTTACATTTTCTTCTCTCTAAAACCTAATCCCATTACTCGACCCATTTTGATGTTCTTCCTTCATCTCGGCGATGTTTGAAGGTGATCCGGCTGGCCTGACCAAGCCCGGATCAACCTTAAGAAGAGCCTCCTCCAACAGGGTTCCTCCCGAGATGAGTTTTCTAGGTTCTGTTCAAATCCGACGTCAAGGCAGTGTCGGCGTTTCCGCACACGAACGTGCGAATGGTGCGTTGGCTCGGGATCCATTTTGGCATCAACACTAAGTGAACCTCGATTTTATCAATTCTAATTGGTATGGCCCTTACAATTCCAATACTTTAAGTACGAGTCTGGAGGGACTTCTAAAGTGTTCGTCAATCGAGGATAGAGGAATGCGGCACAAAAAAGGTATGCACAAAGCTCTCGAACATGACCCCAATGGTGGGATTGTGAAGGTCTTCACAGCAATTCTTCTAATGGAACAAGGTATGGTTGTGGATGGTGGAATGATTGGAATGATTTCGGTTTCTTTGGAAGAGTGCACCACTTCTCTTGACCATTCCTTACTTGGGGTTGCTTCCTTCACTTCCATCTCATGAACTTTAACTTGGGGAGGATTATGGACAAGTCAAGCTCCTATTGTATTTCCTAAATTAGTCTTATGAATATACAAATTATCTAGTCTAAACATGTTTTAGGACTTAACTCCAAAGGCATCTAGGCACTATCGGGGTGATGCCTTCTGACTCGGTTTAATAAGCAAAAGTGTACCATCTTTAACAGATCCTATGTCATATCGAACGTGTAGGATTTCAATGGATGGACAGGGCTGTCACCATCTACCACCTACCTCTACACACCATGGGGTATACCCGCATTCAATGAAGGAGAATAACCTAAACACCATTTTCACATTATACAACTATACCTTTATCCTTCCAGATAGCAAAGTTAGAACAAAGGCATAATAAGAGCACATTGAACTGATATCGTGGCATAGATGCCTAAACATGCATTGACTAAGATAATAAGTAAACTCTACTTAGCATAATCATATTAGGTCTATGGACAACTATATCAAATAAGAACAACTTGTCCATAAATATAAAATATAAATATAAATATACTAAGAAAGACATAATAAAAAAAACTATATCATTATTCATGGTCAAAGTCAACATAAAAGAAAAACATACATGAGAAGAGTACTCGCTAACTTCTCCAAGATGACATGGGAGCTATGGAGGAACTTCACCGGCCTAATGGCACTCTAACAATGGAGACATAATGGAGTATAAGTGAAAAAATCCAAAATTAGTTACGTCATAGATAAATCTGCAAGCGCATAGAATACCGTTGTAGCACTTCTCTTATAGTATTCCAATGTTAACGAACACAAGAAACTTGTGTGTACTACTTTCTAACTTACTTCGTCCAGCGATACCAACTTGGTAGGCTGCGGTAGAGAGGGTTCTCAAGATGGCTAAGTCTGGGATAAGGTAAGGTTGATTCTTAACGCTTTCCTTCGGGAACTAGTTTTCTCCTGAATCCACAGGTTCCTTCAACTTCCAGCACTACTGCTTACCCGAACATGGAGGATTACGAATAATGGACAGGGCTGTCACCACCTGTCGTCTACCTCTACAACCGATGGAGTTGGGTGGGGATTCTCCCCATTCTCCCCCCCCCCCCCCACCCCAACTGACATAAAAAAATGAAAGAATTCCTTGTATGCCCTTGGAAAAAGTTCATTTCTCTTCACAACCAGTAAAAAAGATCCCTTTCTTTCTCTGCCACTAATTAAGTTTTTGCTACCTTTGATTGCAATTATCGTGAAGTCCAGGCCACTACTGTGAAGTCCATCATGTGAAATGACCGCAGTCGGTTCTAACCGTTTTGCCTTGAGTGCGGGGAGTCAACACAGGCCTTCTAAACCAAGTAGTTGCTCTCTTATCCTTTCTTAGTCCTTAATCCTAACCCTAAGAACACATGGCGCAAATGACGAATAGCCTCAAAACACAAGCCCCTCCCTCAAATCTGCCCACACCTTGTTCAAATCAAGGAGAGCAGAGGTGGGATGGAGAGAGGTGGCCAGGCTTCCATGAGATTTGGTGACCTGAGGTTGATTCAAGGTGCAAGATGGCAGCGGACCAGAGTTGCGACCCACGTGGCTTCCAAATAGGTGAGTGTCCTCTCCTTTGTCTACAATCAATGTTGTGCTTGTTGCATTGTGTCCGCGAATATGCACTGAGTCGAATCCTAAACCTTCTAATGCCTAAAACATATTTCATGTTCAACTGTAGCATGGACTCGAATTTTAGTTTTTTTTTTTGTAGACCTTCACAAAAGTTGTAGATTCTAATCTAACAAATATTGAGATTTGTTTGATGACATCATGAACAAGTTTCCATCTAGTTATGGTGATTTAGTATCATTGTTGTACTATTGTGCACTAGTGAGGAAGACATGGTTGCAATGTTAGCAAACCATATTGGTAGCATGGTCATACGTATGTCCATCACTTATGAAGCATCCACATTTGATCATGTTCCTTTACCTGAGTGGAATTCTTCTGAGAAAGAGTAGGAAAAAGATTTGCACTAGTGAGGAAGGGTCCAATGTAACCAAGATTGAACCTAATTGTTGCACCTGAGCCAATACAACTCTCAGACCCATCAAATTCGGCAATAATTGAGGCAAACAAACCAAACAATGAAGATGTGAGTGAACCATCCACTGAAACAGAGCATGATGCCAGAGAATGAGCATGTGGGTGTTGATGAGAAAGGATTGTACAATGACAATGAGAAAGCGCCCAACCAAGTACATGACAATGAAACTGAATGCAGGTGTTAAACAATGTTTCCTCATGTTGAGCATAGAGAATGCATGTTTAGTCTAGTGAACAACTTTAAGAAAAAAGTATAATGGTAAGGTGTTTGATGACCACTTCTGGTTAGCTGCATACTCTTGGCATCCATATATGTTTGACAAGCACTGGCAAGCCATGGAAGATGCTAAACCAGATGCTATAAATTAAGGGGGGATCACAATAAGCAATGGACAAGAAGTCAATTCTCAACACTGTCCAAAGTAGATTAAGTGACAAATAATTTGGTAGAGAGCTTCAATAATTGGACAAAGGCTAATAAGGGACTGAACCTAGATGATTTCATGAACACTCCAGACAAAAGATGATGCTCAAGTGGAAGTCAAGAAGGGATGTGTCACTGAAGATGGAAAGGGAAATCTTGCCACACATAGTGAAGAAGCTTAAGGAGGACACTAAGAATCTTCATATGGAAGTCACTTCGACCTCAATTTCAATAGCTGAAGTTGCAGCAAAGGGTGGTATGAGATTCATGTTTGTTGTCAATATAGACAAGAGAACTTATACCTGCAAACAACGATAAATGTCAGGTAAACCTTGCGTACATGCTTTTGCTTTCATCACATCAGTTCGGAATGAAAGGGTTCAAGACTATGTAAATATATATTTTTCAGTCGACACATTCAGAGCTACATATGAAGGTGTAATCCCTACTTTACCTAACAAGCCATTCATTGTGGCCCTAAATCAGATCATGGTTTTGCATGTATCCTCCTCCCCTCAGAGCAACGGATGGCTGACGGAAGCAACAACGCTAGAAGGGGTCAAATGAGGGAAGAATAGGTAATAAAGGGCATCATAGATGCTCAATATGCAAGGAATTTGGTCATCATTGGCACAATTGCAAAGATAGAGATCCTGAAGTTATTGCAGCTATGCTTGCTGAAGGAATGCCACCTAAGAGGAGAAAGAAAGTAGCAGAAGCCCCAACAGAACTCAGAGTTGTGTTTGCGTCATCATCTTCTGCACTAGCAATTGTTTTCCCACCTAGTTATATGCATGTAAGTCTTGTAATTTAATTTTTCTTGCCTTAATCATCTAATACTAATGAATTTTCCATGCAATAGCATTCTGACTACACCTAGGTGTCAGAAAAGGAGGGCCCAAGAGACCTCAAAATCTGCAAGAATAGTTAGGTGTTAAACTAGATCAGAATTATCTTATAGTTTCTTTATATATGATCCATCAATCTAATAAACTACCTTACACATGTCCAGATCATGTCAAGGATCAAACCAACCTGAACCACTGTCCATTTTGTTCCCTCAATTAAGCCAGATGGAGCAATCAACACCTCAAGACAAGGAACATAGGGACATCAAAGAGAAAACCCACTAATCAAGTGCCTGATAGTCCAGCTATGCGAACTAGAAGCAAGCTGAATCTTAATTTGTGAACTCCTCCTGATTACAAGTGCCTGATGTTATTTTGTGCAACTTACGTTTTAGGAGCTTGCAAGCTCTGAAACTTCTATGGCGTTGTTAGCATTTTTTGTAACTTATGTTGACGTGGCAACTCATCATCTGTGAACTTATGTTGACTAGGACCA
The DNA here is from genome assembly GCA_001602275.1 of Zoysia japonica. NCBI lineage: Eukaryota > Viridiplantae > Streptophyta > Magnoliopsida > Poales > Poaceae > Zoysia > Zoysia japonica. The sequence goes on from BCLF01000042.1 coordinate 2,121,830, forward strand.
ACTCATCATTTGCTTTCTAAAGTAGCCACTTCCAAATTCATGAGAGAATTGGTTGCTGGTACACACAGTACTCTATTCATATCTCATTCTTGAAGTACTTGGTCAATAATGCATACACAACAATGATAAGGCATGCATACACAACTCTCTCTATCCACCGCAGGTGATCAACTATTTTATCTACCCTCTCGTACACTAATGCCATGGTGCATCAACTACTCCTACACCTTCTGCATATTGCATTACATTTTCACAGCGGGCTGCCACCTCAATCTGGACTGTGACACTGTGTTGGTCTTGAAATCGCACGCTGATCCATTGCCTCTGCCCACTGGTAGAACTAACAGCCTCTAACTTGTAGACGAAATCAACAAATCATGGCAGAAAACCAGAGAAAAGAACAAAATGAAGAAATCAAAGACTACATGCACTGGGCACTTGTAGAAACTTCGACCATTGTTTGTAGGTGTCAACATTGCAATGACTTTGTTGGCCAGAACATGGCAGTTCGGACACCTGACTCCCTGTGTCCCATTGCTCCCATTATCCTGCTCGTTGAGCTCTCAGACATGGTGAGAAAGAATGCTGGACAGGGGGAAGTGAAAGAGATAAGAAACATGTGACTACTACGGCCCTTTAAAAGCAGGAGAGGATAGGAAATGACGTTAGTTTTCCCGTCAAAATGAAACGTACCGATCACATCGGAGGGAAAGACGGAAAAATAAAGTTGTTCTGTCACCAAGAGCAAAGCGTTCATTCCCACGTACAGATAACTCCCATGCATCTTGCCTAGACTTCACGGTAGTGGCAGTCTGCTATCTTAATTAATGGTAGAGAAGGAAAGGGAACTTTTTTAATGGTTGTGAAGTGAAACAATTTTTTTCAATGGAACAGGAGGAATTCTCTCAAAACATGCACTGGCGTCCAAGTTGTGATGAGCATTGTATAATAGAGAAAGTTGCTTAACTAATAACTGTTAAAAGAAATCAATCTCCAACTATAGAAGGTTATACTTGGTTCATGAAGTTGTGCCCTCTAAGGCATGTTTGAAGTATAGAAATTTCACAGGAATCACACACAAATTCCACATGAATCTGTTCAATTTCATAGAAAAAATACAGAAATTTGGAAAATTTCTATTCCAATTGGGACCTAAATCTCTTACACCTTTTGATGTGTTTGTGATTGTTAATCTTCCATCAAGTTGTGATAACTATTAGTTTCGTGGAGATTTAACAGACACAATCTAACCTCCAATCAATAAGCTGGATTTGAATCCCATAGCTGAATCATCACTTCTCTTCTATTTCTTAACCATGCACTCTGCTCAGTTTACCTCATCGAGAACTCTAATCCCAACCTACGAGTTGAAAAACAAAAGCAATAACCAGTGTTGACACCCAAACAATCACAGAGCTACCATAGTGTTTGGCATATTGTCGGAAGGTCTGGTAGGCCCTCTCGGGTTTGGGGCACCTGGCTCGTCGGAGTGTCTAGCACAAGGCTGGACTATCCGGCACCGAAGCATGCGGCAACATGCCGGATTGTCCGACAAGCCCTCTCGGGTTGGAGTTTTTCAACCCACCGGAGCATCCAGCAACATGCCAGACTGTCCGACAAGCCGTCTCGGGTCGGGGCATGAAGCCCACCGGAGTGTCCGACACTGTGCCAGACTGTCCGGTGAGCTCTCTCAGGTTCCGGATTTATATGATGGACACTCTGGTACTTTATCAGATACTCTGATCACTGGAGTATCCGGCGCTTTACGGGACACTTCGGTGGTGTCGGTTTAGAAAAGTTTTCGGCAGAACAATTCCAATTTCTTTCTTAACTTGGCGGATCTGTTGCCCTGCGGGGCAAGACCTTCTCACCTCTATAAAACAGAGGCCCATGGCTGGTTGAGGGTATCCCAATCGAACCTATCATTTGCTTTTACATTTTTGTTCTTTTCCAAACCCTAATCTCCTTACTCGACCATTATGCTGTTCTTTCTTCGTCCCGGTGACAACCGAAGGCGATCCGGCTAGCTTGACCAAGCCCGAATCACCTCTAAGACAATCCTCCTCCGACGGGGTCCTCCCGAGGTGGGGTTGTCTAGGTGCTGCCCAAATTCGGTGTTGAAGAAACACTGGCGTTTCCCCACACGGACGTGCGAGAGGTGTGTTGGCTCGAACCCGATTTCAGCGTCAACAACCAGGAAGAACATCACACAAACCGATAACAGTGAAATTGTTTAATGACATATTAACCTAAATAAAATTCGATCCTAATAGTGCAGCAAATACTAATTATATATAGTCTACGGGTACCAGGACACAACTATAATTCTAATAGGCTTAGAAAAGCTAGGCCACCCAAATGTCAAAAGTTGGTCTCGCACCACCGGGATAAATTGTGGACATCAACTTGTATCCATGATTTTCATTGATTAAGTCAAATTTAGAGCTGATACCAGTGCCATTATAATGGTTGTCCTATAAGCTTTTCATCCACGTGTATCACATCCAAAATAGAGTCCATATGCGATCTAGCAATTTATTTTAGCTCGAACATCAAGCATTTGGAGAAGAGAAATTACGAGGTGAGAATAAAACATCTTTGCACACCTAAGCATAATATAAAATGTTATTAGCTTAAAATTCTACAATATCAGAGTTGATAGCAAGCATAATAGAGTATTTCAATTTAAGCAAAATAATTATTTTCATTTGTGAAGATATGCCTGTTAGTTTGTACAATTTCTGCAGAGGTTAATGATAACAAATGGATTAAATCTTCTTTATACAAGTTTATTTATTATTACTACTATAATTGATAGCATCATTATTACATTCCTATGGATGACCAATAAAAACAGTAAGCTTGCATAGGTATAGGATCATAATTAACATAATCACTGAATATAATATGGATGTGGGTGTGATTGTGTCTGCAATTCAAGCTTCTTAACCAAATCAGGACTCACCAAGTTGTTGTATTTTCCTCTATCTATAATAACATCGATTCTTAACGACAAAGAAAATCTGAAACAAATTATGATACTGAAACCTATGTGGAGAGTGTTTGCTAGACAATGATGGTCCTATAGGTCAAAGTATTAGTAGCACTAAACACTTTGCCACTGTCATCCTCATACACTTATCGTTGGAATCATCCTCATCTTAAACATCAAATGATCGTGTCATATGCAAAAAAAATTCTTATTTTCTCTCTTTTTATATTTATTAGCTAAAAGTACAAATGTCTACGACCGTTCCACGCGTCACATAGGAACAATTCGACTTTAGATGATATCCTATCGCTGGTTTAATTCATTTGCTTTTTTTAACACTGGTTCGTAGAATACTTGTATCACATTTTATTAGTAACACATATATAAGGTACAATAGCTTTACTGTGTACTCTATCCGTTTTTTAATTGATGTCGCTGTTGATTTTTACGATTAACTTTGACAATTTATCTTATTTAAAAAATTTGTTCGAATATGTAAAATTTTAAGTTGTAGTTTAAATAACTCTCATGATAAATCAAATTATATCAAAATATATAAAATTTATCAAAAAAATTTGAATAAGACAAAAGTTAAATTTAAAAGTGAACAGTGATATCAATTAAAGAACGAAAGGAGTATCATATTCTACAACAAGTAATAACATGTTACAATGAATCTGACTCTAGTAATACTAACTCCAATATCACTTACAAGATGTGTTACTTTTGGTCTCAGTAACAGTTTTCCTTCTCTAGTAACACAAGTGTGTTGATAGAAGTCTGATCTGACTTAGTGCTCCCTTATCTGCCGCTCTATTCCAGGTCCTCTTGAAAACAGATTTGGTTAGTAGCTCAAATCCCCAATATCCATACCCAATATCCCTCAATGCGCAATTGCTTGCCGCATCCTCCAGCTCACGTGGCGAGTAGTAATCCGTACCTGGTAAGTGTGGCAGTGGCATCGAAATTTTCATGGTCAAAGCTCATAGGCTCGCAGTATAGAATTGCCCTGTTCCGATGGCTTGCAATAATCATTTTTGCGATCATCATTTGTAGAATGTCCTAAAGAAAAAAAAAAGAGATCATATAATTATTTTCCTTTGGTCAAGTAAGTCAAGTATGCTGTCATCCGTCAAGTCAACTGGTCAACTCCCTGGTCCACAACACGTTTTCAGGTCTAATATTGATTTCACTCTCTCAGTTTTAAAATATAAACGGTCTGAGTCTGATAAAGTCAAATTTATTTAATTTTGAGTAATAAATCGTGACAATGTATTTCATAATGAATTTAATAATATAATTTATATATAATTTTAACTAGATCAATCTCAAAAAAAAATTTATTTTGAAACTGTTCTGCCGTTGCGATAACTGAGAACAGAACTTTCCCGAGCTCCGACAATGACTGAACGATGTTGGTCTTCTTGGTTCTTCTGTGCCACGTGTTTCTACAACCATGCCTTTGGCCTTAGCCCTGTCCTGCTATTTACTTATGTTGAGTCCTTTACTGTGTACCGAGAGATTCATTTAATTTGATGCTGAGATAGTTTTTGACAAATGGATCAAACATTAGTGTTTTAAATTCCGTAGCTCCTGGTTTGTGCGGAGAGATGTACTTCCTCCGTTTTTCAATTGATTTTAAATTCAATTTTAATCATTCGTTTTATTAAAAAAATTATTCGAATGTATAAAATTTTAAGTTGTAATTTAAATAACTCTAATGATAAATCAAATTGTATCAAAATATATGAAATTTACTAAAATTTTTATAAAAAAAAATAGTCAAAGTTGAATTTAAAAATCAACGACGATATCCATTAAAAAACAGAGAAAATAAGAGATACGGCTTCATCCATCGGTCCATAAAGTGGCTGGGATATTGTTTAATATATTCAAATTTCAAAAAAAAATCTAAAATCCCAAAAGCAGAGTAAAAAACCATTAAACTGTGATTTGTGACATAGCAAGTAATAAGGCTAGCATAATAGCCTAAAATTGTGTCAAAAATTGTTGGGTGAAATAAAAAAAATGAATTGGTTAACTGAAAACAGAAAGTTTAAAATCATTAAGCCAGATATCACATAGTATCGTCGGAAAAAAAGGAAATTAGAAAAATAAAAGTTGCTAAGTTAGATATCACAGATTGTTGAAACAAAACAAAAGAAATGGAAATATAATAGAAAATGAAAAAATAAGCCAGTCACCCTGTGGGTCTTGGTAAATCGTCTCGCGTTTGACTCATCCACCGCCGCATAGGCTACCCCCAATCGACCGGCGAACGGTGTTCTGACCCAGTCTACTCCCGATGACCTCCTCCACCATCCCTTCTCCGATCGAGTTGCTCCACAAATCGATTGGTTGGCACCTTATGACTTCAGATCGTGAAGGCAATATCAACATTTTAACATTTTTATGCCCTCTTACTCCTTTCAGTTGTAAAATCTCGCAGGCTTGCAGGAGCAGCGCAAATCGGAAAGCTGAATCACATGGCTCGGTGTCGGTGGCCTGGGATGCAGCGGCATTCAGCACCTGGTACTGCTGCTGACCGGCTTGGAGGGGTATAACTCAGCGCCTCCTGTTTCCATTTTTTTTGTTTGAATTATTTTTTTCTCCAATTTGAACTGGCATTGTTACTCTGTTAGTTGTTCTTTTCTTGTGTTTGAACTGGCTTGTAGGGGGTAACTGGCATTGTTACTCTATTAGTAGCTCTACATCGCTAGGTTAGATTTTTTTTAAAAAATAATGGATAAATTATCTGGCCTTTTTGCAATGTTGCATACGGCCTTTTAGATGCGCATATAAAAAGCTACATAATCTTTGAGCTTTGATTTAAGAGCATTTCCAGCAATTCCCTCAAAATATCACCCAAAAAGTGCTTTTTGGGGCCAAACAAAAAAATTGTAAGCTCTATTTTAATCACCTTCTCCAATAGCTCTCTTAAATATGTGCTAATATAGTTTAAATTTAAACTAAGTCAACAATTGGTCCTACAGTCAGTTGCACAAGAGATGAGATTAAGGGCCCCAGAAAGTTCACCATATTTACCTCCGGATAGGGAGATTTTTGGAGATCCCGGCAAGTTGGGAGGTGTTTAGGGGAGCTGTTGGAGGAGGTTTTTTACACTTTTTCCTAATAATTTGATTTAGAAGGAGTTATTGAGGAGCTTTTTGAGATGCTCCACACAAAAAAAATGCACGCGTTTTCCTTGTTTGTATCTGTTCTTTTGTATACCTTCCCTATCAGAGCGAGAAAGGTCTGTCTTGCATCGAGTCAATGACAGAGTCAACAGATTCACGGTAGGAGAGTAATTATGGGTTGAACACACTCCATAAGACAGACCAGCTTCCAAGTTCTGACCGTGTGGCACTCAGAAGTTTTGAGTTCTTTGTTCTTTAGATACCTGTACCCATGAAAACCATGCACTCGAGCCTTTTCCTTCTATGGTGCTGCTTCATCCTTTTCTCCTTCAACTTTGAAGTACTTACAGAAGCAAGAGTTAACAAGACTGAAATCGACAGGGAATCCCTTCTTTGCTTCAAATCTGGCATCTCCTCTGACCCCTTGGGCATCGTAAACCCATGGCTCAATACCTCATTCAACTTCTGCAGCTGGCCAGGGGTCACTTGTGGCACAGAGCGTCCCACCCGTGTTGTCTCTCTTGGCCTCAGCTCCTCGCATCTCACTGGGGTGATATCTGGTTGCATAGCAGACCTGACATCTATATGGCTGATAAATCTTGCCGACAACAGACTCACCGGAGCCATTCCCAAAGAGTTAGGCAGGCTTCTACAGCTTCAAACTCTAAAGCTTGCCGGCAACCATCTTGAAGGTAACATCCCTGATTCATTCGGCACCAGTTCGGCTATCGGCCATGTCAATCTTGCAAACAATAGTCTCACGGGTGGTATCCCTTATTTATTGGCCAGTAGTTCCTCACTACGCACACTAATCCTTTCACGTAATAACCTCAGTGGAGGTATCCCTGCTGCTTTATTTGCTAACTCATCTAAACTTGCCATGGTTGATATACAGATGAATTATTTTACTGGTGTAATCCCACCGTTTGGTAATTTACCATCCCTCAAGTATCTTTGTGTGACAGATAACTTGCTTTCTGGAAGCATACCTCCTGCGATGGGCAATGTTTCTTCACTCAATTCTGTATTACTTGGTCAAAATGGACTTACTGGGTCAATTCCAGAAAGTCTGAGTCTCATTCCAAAACTTCTTGAACTTGATCTGAGCTTCAATAGCTTGGCTGGGCATGTCCCATTATCTCTCTACAACATATCTTCACTCAAATACTTTAACTTAGGCAGTAATGATCTTGTTGGGCAGTTACCACCTGACATTGGTAACTCACTACCAAACCTCGAATATCTGATCATGCAAAGCAACAATCTAGATGGAATAATCCCTATTTCACTGAGCAGTGGCTCAAAACTCCTCATGCTCGATCTTTCAGCTAACCACTTACATGGCCATATCCCCTCTCTTGGGTCCTTGGAAAATTTGCGTCAAGTGCTTTTAGGGAGGAATCTACTAGAAGCACAAGATTGGGCATTCCTTGACTCTCTAACTAATTGCACCCAGCTTACAAAATTGTCCTTGGAGGGAAATTTGCTGAAAGGCAATCTACCTAGATCTGTTTGTAACCTGACAACAAGCCTAGAACTTTTGGCACTCGGCTCGAACCAAATTTCAGGTTCCATACCTACTGAGATAAGCAACCTGGTAAATCTCACTCTCCTTGGCATGGAAAACAATTTAATTTCAGGGAGCATACCTCCCGCAATCGGTATCCTACGGAACCTTTTTATCCTAGACCTATCGAAGAACAATATTTTGAGTCAGATTCCTTCTTCGATTGGTAACATTACTGAACTGGGAAAGCTTTTTCTCGGTGACAATAATTTGATTGGAAACATACCTAGTAGTCTGGGCCAGTGCTTCGGACTGCTTCAGCTAAACTTGTCATCTAACAGACTTGATGGATTCTTACCCAAACAACTGTTTGCTGGTCCTCCCTTTCCTTTGGGAATAGATCTCTCCCACAACAAGCTCATAGGGCAAATACCAGTTGAGATAGACAGTTTTATGAGTATTATTCTTATAAATGTTTCCAACAATCTGTTTTCTGGAGAAATTCCAGTAACTCTTTGCACAAGTTGGTCCATCAAGTATATTGATCTTTCTCGAAATAACTTGTCTGGTCATGTAATGGAATGCTTTGCAAACATGCAAATGTTGGAGCAACTTGATCTATCCTACAACAACTTAAGAGGTGAAATTCCTACTGATGGCTGCTTTCAAAATTCAACTGTTGTGTCCCTGGATGGCAACGTGGGACTCTGTTCGTGGTCCTCGACTCTAGGATTACCAATTTGTCATGAAATTCCTGCAAAAAGAAACCGACATGAAATTCCTGCAAAAAGAAACCGAATGACATTAGTCCTAGTAGTAGTACCAACTTTGACTGCTGCAATCGTATTATTTTCATTTTATTTTTTCACTCGTTGGAGGACAATGGAAATGCATACATCTGCACTGATTAGTATGATAGGGAATCTGTTTCGCTTTGTTACTCATTGGGGAAGAAGAAGAGAGCATACATTTCCATGCTATGGTGTGATACTAAAGAAAGTGTCGGATGTTGACATAGCTAAAGCTACCAATTGGTTCGCTCCATCCCATAGAATCAGCTCATCTCGTACTGGATCAGTTTATTTTGGTAGGTTCAAGTTTGACAGTGACCTTGCTGCCATCAAAGTATTCAACTTGAATGAACAAGGTGCACATGAAAGTTACTTTAGAGAGTGTGAGGCGCAACAAAGTATGCGTCATCGAAATATTCTTAAACCTGTGACTCTCTGTTCAACTTTGGATAGACAAAACAATGAGTTCAAAGCACTAATCTTCCCATTCATGGTGAATGGCAGCCTTGAAAGGTGGCTTCACCCTAAGAAACAGTGTGACAAACCAAAGAGAACACTAAGTTTAGGTCAGAGGATATGTATCATAGCAGATGTGGCGTCTGCACTGGATTATCTTCATAACTTAGTGGTACCACCTTTAGTGCACTGCGATTTGAAGCCAAGCAATATTCTATTGGATTATGATATGACTGCACAAGTTGGTGACTTTGGTTCGGCAAAGTTTTTCCTTCCAAGTTTAAGCAGCCTACAGGAACAGTCCATCAGTGTTCGTGGAACAATTGGATACTTGGCACCTGGTAAGTCCATTTTTTCCTTTTTCTGAGAGTGCATAGTTTACCTACAATTAAATTCTTACAACTTTTGAGCATTGGATTACTACTACTTTTGCAGAGTATGGCATGGACCGTGGAGTCTCCACCAAAGGAGATGTTTACAGTTTTGGAGTGATTCTTCTAGAGATGTTTACGGGGAAGCAACCTACGGATGAAATGTTTGTTGACGGACTTAACCTTCATAACTATACTTGCTCCATGCTCCCAGAAAGAGTTGCAGAGCTTCTTGATCCGCACATTGCACATGAGGAGGACCAGCATCCCAAGGAATCGTGGATGAAGAGTTACATTATTCCGCTAGTTGAGCTTGGCCTGTCATGTTCCATGGAATCTGCAAAAGATAGACCTGGGATGCAGGATGTGTGTGCAATACTTTGCGGTATCAAAGAAGCTTATCTGGAGTCTCGTGGTTAGTGATTAAACTCCCAGCTGTGTAGTGAGAGATTCATTTCATTTGATTCTGAGATAGTTTGTGAAATGGATCAAACATTCGTGTTTTTAATCCCGTGGCTCCTTGTTTTGTGTGGAGAGATGTAACAAGATGCGGGGATCTCCTTTAATATATTTCTTTTTCTCAAAAAAAATCTGGCATCCTTCAGTTTTTAGAGCAAATTCCGTAATTCTTAGTTTCTCTTCTCTAATTTGATATTATCGCCATATTCTAACGGATTTCTTGTCAACAAAAACCAAAATGCTCCTCAAATTGAGAAAAGTAAAATTTGACATTCTCTTAAATATGCATGTGACTGCAGTGAACATAACAAAAAGATGATTTTAAAGTATGTTTTGTCGTAAGAAATCATCTTGTGATATACATATTTTTGAAATAATATTTTTTTATATGTTCATGTTTAAGAGAATGTCAATTTTTTTCCTCAATTTGAGGGGCATTTTAGTCTTTTTTCTACAAAAATCCGTTAGCATATGGCGTAAGGGGAAATTAGGGAAGAGAAATTATAAATTATGGTAAATAAGGGAATAGTAAAATTTTGATGTAAATAAGAGGAGATAAATCTTAAGTGCAAACAAGGATTTTCTCAAGTTTTTACTATTTAATTGTTACTCTCGCTAGCTTTTCAATACGATTCTCTCCTGGAAAATCAACATATATTTCCATTTAAAAAATACGATAATCTCTTTCCATTACACTTGTACTATTTGTATCCCTCCTTTTAATGTATTCTTAATCCCAATTCTCAAAAACAGAGCTAAAACGACTAGTAAATTGTGACAAAGCCAGTAATAAAGGTACTCTCTTCATTCTTTAATTGATGTTCTCGTTGACTTTTAAATTTAATTTTTATTATTTGTTTTATTCAATTTTTTTGATAAATTTCATATATTTTGATAATTTGATTTATCATTAGAGTTATTTAAATCACAACTTAAAATTTTACACATTCGAGCAAATTTTTTAAATAAAACAAATGATCAAAAATTGATTGAATAAGTCAACGGCGACATCAATTTAAGAACGAATGGAGTAGCATGATAGCCTGAAAATGCAAGTCAGATATCAAAGATCATTGATTGAAATAAAAAAAATGAATGGGTTAACTGAAAGCAGAAAAACTGAAATGGTTAAGTCAGATATCACATATCATCGAAAACAAAAAAAAAAATTAGAAAATAAAAATCATTAAGTTAGATATCATATCGGTTAAACAAAAAAAAAGAAAGAAATTGAACTGTAATATAAAAACAAGAAATAGGCCCGTCAGACAGTCACCCGGTGGGTCTTGGCGTCTCGCGCTTGACTCATCCACTGCTGCTTAGGAGTATTGGACTACTCCCAATAGACCGGCGAACGGCGTTCTGACTCAGTCTACTCCGACGACCTCCGCCACCATCCCGTTCTCTGATCCAGTTGCTCCTCCAATCGACTGACTGGCACCTGAAATCTTAGAGCCAGTATCAACATTTTGTCTGCAGTTGCTCCTTTCAGTTGTAAATCTTGCAGGCTTGCAGGAGCAGCGCAAATCGGAAAACTGAATCATTGGTTCGGTGTCGGTGACTCGGTGGCCTCTTGTGCCTCGCCGGCTGGGAAGCAGCCTCTGATGCTGTTGCAGACCGGTTGCTTGTAGGTGTTACTCAGCGCCTCCTGTTTCCAGTTTTTTGTTTGAATTATTTTTTTTTCTCCAATTTGAAGTTACTCTGTTAGTTGCTCTTTTCTTGTGTTTGCCCCATCAGTGTCGTACAGCAGTAACAAATCTTCATTTCCATGTATGCGCTTCTCTCTGCCAGCTGATTCTTTATTCACTTCTGATTTTTGTTTGACTTTTTAAGGTAAATTAGAAAGACAGAGAATGCTTCAAAAAATCCACAGAAACTATTTATTTCAGCTTCTAGCCTTTTAGTTTATTTTAAATAATTCATTCATAAAACCAGACAAGAATCACTACTTAAAAAACAGTATTTGGCACAGTATTTGGCCAAAGGGGCCCTATAATTCAGCTCTACTTCACTATTAGATTAGATGGCATATCAAAAGACACATAATCTTGGAGCTTTGGTTCAGCTATGCACAGACACACAAAAAAATCTGCAGTATGCATGCGTTTTCCTTGTTTGGTATCTGTTCTTTTCGTATACTTTTCCTATCACGTTTTCCTTGTTTGGTATCTGTTCTTTTCGTATACTTTTCCTATCAGAGCGAGAAAGGTCAGTCTTGCATCGAGTCAATGATACAGTCAACCGATTCACCTTAGAAGAGTCGGTATGGGTTGAACACACTCCATAAGACAGACCAGCTTCCAAGTTCTGACCGTGTGGCACTCAGAAGTTTTGAGTTCTTTGTTCTTTAGATACCTGTACCCATGAAAACCATGCACTCGAGCCTTTTCCTTCTATGGTGCTGCTTCATCCTTTTCTCCTTCAACTTTGAAGTACTTACAGAAGCAAGAGTTAACAAGACCGAAATCGACAGGGAATCCCTTCTTTGCTTCAAATCTGGCATCTCCTCTGACCCCTTGGGCATCCTAAACCCATGGCTCAATACCTCATTCAACTTCTGCAGCTGGCCAGGGGTCACTTGTGGCACAGAGCGTCCCACCCGTGTTGTCTCTCTTGGCCTCAGCTCCTCGCATCTCACTGGGGTGATATCTGGTTGCATAGCAGACCTGACATCTATATGGCTGATAAATCTTGCCGACAACAGACTCACCGGAGCCATTCCCAA
>BCLF01000042.1:2134495-2176989 GCA_001602275.1 Zoysia japonica
CTACAGCTTCAAACTCTAAAGCTTGCCGGCAACCATCTTGAAGGTAACATCCCTGATTCATTCGGCACCAGTTCGGCTATCGGCCATGTCAATCTTGCAAACAATAGTCTCACGGGTGGTATCCCTTATTTATTGGCCAGTAGTTCCTCACTACGCACACTAATCCTTTCACGTAATAACCTCAGTGGAGGTATCCCTGCTGCTTTATTTGCTAACTCATCTAAACTTGCCATGGTTGATATACAGATGAATTATTTTACTGGTGTAATCCCACCTTTTGGTAATTTACCATCCCTCAAGTATCTTTGTGTGACAGATAACTTGCTTTCTGGAAGCATACCTCCTTCGATAGGCAATGTTTCTTCACTCAATTCTGTATTACTAGGTCAAAATGGACTTACTGGGTCAATTCCAGAAAGTCTGAGTCTCATTCCAAAACTTCTTGAACTTGATCTGAGCTTCAATAGCTTGGGCTGGGCATGTCCCATTATCTCTCTACAACATATCTTCACTCAAATACTTTAACTTAGGTAGTAATGATCTTGTTGGGCAGTTACCACCTGACATTGGTAACTCACTACCAAACCTCGAATATCTGATCATGCAAAGCAACAATCTAGATGGAATAATCCCTATTTCACTGAGCAATGGCTCAAAACTCCTCATGCTCGATCTTTCAGCTAACCACTTACATGGCCATATCCCCTCTCTTGGGTCCTTGGAAAATTTGCGTCAAGTGCTTTTAGGGAGGAATCTACTAGAAGCACAAGATTGGGCATTCCTTGACTCTCTAACTAATTGCATCCAGCTTACAAAATTTTCCTTGGAGGGAAATTTGCTGAAAGGCAATCTACCTAGATCAGTTTGTAACCTGACAACAAGCGTAGAACTTTTGGCACTCGGCTCGAACAAAATTTCAGGTTCCATACCTACTGAGATAAGCAATCTTGTCAATCTCACTTTCCTTGGCATGGAAAACAATTTAATTTCAGGGACCATACCTCCCACAATCGGTGTCCTACGAAACCTTTTTATCTTAGATCTGTCGAAGAACAATATTTTGGGTCAGATTCCTTCTTCGATTGGTAACATTACTGAACTGGGAAAGCTTTTTCTCGGTGATAATAATTTGAGTGGAAACATACCTAGTAGTCTGGGCCAGTGCTTAGGACTGCTTCAGCTAAACTTGTTGTCTAACAGACTTGATGGATTCTTACCCAATGAATTGTTTGGTGGTCCTCCCCTTCCTTTGGGAATAGACCTCTCCCACAACAAGCTCATAGGGCAAATACCAGAGGAGATAGGCGTTTTGATGAATATTATTCTTATAAATGTTTCCAATAATCTTTTTTCTGGACAAATTCCTAATGAACTTGGCGGATGCTTTTCTCTGGTATCACTTGATATGGATGGAAACAATCTTCACGGGAAAATTCCAGAAAGTATGAAAAATCTCATTTACATTCAACATATTAATCTTTCTCGGAATAACTTATCAGGTACTGTGCCAGAGTTCCTTGAGAAACTAGTTAAGTTAGGTAGTCTCTATCTGTCTTACAACAACTTTGAAGGGCCCGTTCCAACTGGTGGCTGCTTCCAAAATTCAACTGCTGTATTTTTAGATGGCAACAAAGGCCTCTGCTCATGGTCCTCCAAACTAGCACTTCCAGTTTGTGATGGGGCCTCTGAAGTAAGGAGCCATGGACGGTTACTGCTAATAGTAATACCTGTGATTACTAGTGCTGCATTATTATTGTTTTGGTTTGGGATCACTCTTTGGAAGAGACGGATCCTTGAATTTCCGCGGTGGAAGAAATCTAAAAGATTCCCACGGTCCAATGACAAGTTGAGAAAAGAAGTGCAAATCATTCCAGGCAACAACGAGACATTGAAGAAGGTATCATATGGAGACATCCTGAAAGCTACCAATTGCTTTTCTTCTATCCATACAATTAGCTCAACTCACACAGGATCAGTTTATGTTGGTAGATTTTTGCATGACAAAAGCCTAGTTGCCGTTAAAGTATTCAATTTGAATGAACCTGGAGCATATGAAAGTTATTTTATCGAGTGTGAGGTGTTTCGAAGCACCCGACATCGTAATATAATGCGACCTGTGACCCTATGTTCAACATTGGATACACAAAACCATGATTTCAAAGCTCTTATATTCAAGTTCATGGTAAATGGTAGCCTTGAAAGATGGTTGCATAGTGAGCATTACAGTGGTATGCTGGAGAGGGTGTTAAGCTTAGGCCAGCGGATATGCATTGCAACAGATGTGGCTTCTGCTCTCGATTATGTCCATAATCAACTTGCACCACCTTTGGTACATTGTGATTTGAAGCCAAGCAATATTCTGCTAGATCATGATATGACTGCACGTCTTGGTGACTTTGGGTCTGCAAAGTTCCTTTTTCCTGACCGCATTACTCCAAAAAGCCTCGCCGAAGTTGGAGGAACAATCGGATACATGGCACCTGGTGAGCGAGCTTTGCATTTCTGTGCCATTTTAGTTTCACTATTTGTGTTTTTTTGTACTGATACTTTTCTTAAAAACGTGAATTCGTTTGTGCAGAATATGCTACAGGCTCTGAAATCTCCACGGGAGGTGATGTGTATAGTTTTGGAGTGTTTCTTCTAGAGATGCTTACTGGGAAGCAACCCACTGATGAAATGTTCGTGGATGGACTTAATCTTCACAATTTCACCCAGTCCATGTTTCCGGATAGAATTACAGAGATTCTAGATCCCCACATGATTCATGAGGAGCACCAACAGTGTGCCGAAACATGGATGCAGAGCTACATTATACCGATGGTTGCACTTGGCCTGTCATGTTCCAAGGAGTCTCTGAAAGATAGGCCTGATATCAAAGAAGTCTGTGTGAAACTCTCGGCTCATAAAGAGGCTTTTCTGGAGTCTCACGGGTGATGCTTACATTCCTATTGAAACTTTTATTATCTAGGGGCCTGTGTTATGACTGATTATACTGATATAGTAGCATAATATGATTGCGAGCCTTTCTATTTGACAGATCCAAATAATGGTTTGCAAAATAGATTAAGCGATGGCGCGTGGTTTACAGAGAATAGCACTCGAATTTATTATTGAGTAGTGAATATCAAAGTATTTGATCTACACGTTTTGCCTACTTTCAGCGTCACAAGTAATTGTCTGCTAATCCTATGTATCATTTGTGCGACATGTAGTCTACAGGTTATGTTGAACAGATGCAAATTATATGATGTTTGTCACTAGAGCAATGGCCATGTTATTTCCGCAAATTACCAGCAAAATTGAAACAGGTTATATGCTAGTTTTTCTCCATCAATTTCTGTTTGTCTATTTTAAAATAAAAGAGAATGTGATTGCACGTACAAAAAAATATAGTACAAGTCCTTTTTTTACTGTACAGTATTTTCTTTAGACGAACTGGAAACAAAATTAGTAATTCTTGAATATTAATCTAATAACCGGACTGTTTATCATAGTACAGGGAATGCTAAAATATAGTCCCTTGATTTGAATTACTTATTGTTTTGAATCTGGACATAGAAAATTAAGAAGAGATGAAAAATATGGATGTATAGAAAACGAGGAGATAGCCCGAGTGCTCGTGCGCCCGTGCTACGCTACGGGTAGGGCAATGTGATGCAATTTTTTTTCAATACGAGAAAGCAATATGATGCATTCTCACTCCACTATAGACAAAAAATATGACACAATTTCTACTATATAAGTATAACAACTTGTATTAAAACAAACTCAGCAACAGAACAAAATTTTATACAATACATGCTTCAATTTAACCTTGCACAATGTCACGAAACAAAAACTAATTCTAATTGAATAAATAAAGAAGTTAATCTGCATCATAGGGCCTCGCCGTCTGCTCATATCTAAGTAGATTCAGATGATACACTGAGATGACAAAAAAGTAATAGGTGGTGTTTAAACAGGTTCAGAAAAGAAAAATATTGTACATGTATCTTCTATTTTCTCTCTCATAATTAGGATTTTAGTTAAAGTGTGACATAGAGATAGAGAAATGGCAGCAGATTGAGTCGTTGCTTTGTTGTTGGAGTCGTCGCTCAGCGCTGCACGAAGGTTAGGGGTCCTCGACAAGGACAGCGACGTGTTGACGCAGTTGGAGTCACCATGCAACACTATGTGGAGGTGTGGATAGGGAGGGGTCTAACAGATAATGAATTACAAAAATAGAGATGGTTGAATCTACTGTTCTTTCCATTATAGATAGAATTTTAAAGATAAAATATGTGACACAATAAATAGAGATATAATTTATGACACCAAAAAAATGAGATAGACAATGTCTACAAACTTATTCATTACTAGTGCGTGGGCCCGTGCTACATCACGGGCAAGGCAACATGATGCAATTCACATTCGATACAAAAAGCCAATATGTCATATTCTTCTTCTGATAAATAAATATAACGTAACATAAATTCGATATAGGTAAAGCAAAATGAATCATTAAATCATACACTTCATGAAAGAATTTGGTCTCTTGTGACACAGGAAAGTTAATTTCGGATATTTTTTGACAGAACTCTTCTTGCCTCATTCAAATTAGATGCTAACAATTGAACCAAGAATTCTCCGAAGCATTATATCATTCTGTACACAGACAGTATAATAATAATATAAGCAATGAATGCATGATTAAATTTATATATTATATTTAATAGTATAGATTAGTACATTGGTATGAAATCATAGTTCATCACCTTCACTCCAGTCCTCCATCACAGATAGTACTTGATATCCTGTTGATTGACTACTAAAACATAATAATCTCATAAGGTATACATATTTACTACATATAAAATTTATAATAATAATATAAATAATAAAAATACATATTTCTATCTTTCATTCCCTCATCAATGACGGTTATATTCCAATACCAATAATCTTTCATTCTCCGTCCACACATATGTCTCATAGCATACAAGAATTTTGGGAATAGTTCATCTTGTTTTTGAGACCATCTCTTGAAATCGTGCTTTTGACATATTTATTAGTGTAATGGTCTGATGAAAAAATTGTGTTCCCATTTCTTGATTCGGAAAACATTCAGGAAACCCAGATGATCTGTGACCGAGCGGCGATGGCCGAAATGCGGGGCGTCGAACTGGAGCCAGGTGGGGTATCGAACTGAAGACGGGGCGGCGGCGACCGGGGCGTCGAATCGGAGACGAGGCATTGGCGGTTGGGGCGGGATGGCGAACTAGAGACAGGGTGAAGGCACCCGAGGCAAGGTGTCGAACCAGAGACAAGGTTGCGGTGATCGGGGCGAGGCGTCAAACCTGAGATGGGGCGGTAGCGGCCAGTAGGAGACAGGGCAGCGGTGGCTGGGGCGGGGCGTTGAAGAGATCGGTTGGCCGCGCCGGGACGGGCGTCGAGCCGGTGACATGGTGGCGGCGACCGGGAGGTGGAGCGTCGAACCGGGGATGGGCAGCTACTGCCGGGTGGGGCATCGAACCGGAGACGAGGCGGCGCGACCGGGGCGGGGCGTCCAACCGAAGACGGGGTGGCGGCGGTCAGGGTGGGGCATCGAACCAGAGAAGGGGCGGCGGCCAGGAGGCGGTGTGGCGAATAGGTGGCGTGACAACGCCGGCGGGGCGGGGCAGTGAACTGAAGATAGGATGACGGTGGTCGGGGCGGGGAGTCAAACTGCAGACGGGGCAGTGACGGCTAGGAGGCGTGGCGGTGGTGGTGGAGGTGGAGACGGGGCGATGGTCAGGAGGAAACGGCGGTGGGAAAGGAGGAGAGATAACGAGAGAGGCGGAGGTCACCGAGCACTCTCTCAACATCATCCGGGTCCCGACCGGTGAAAGAACGACTTTGACGTTTCGATGACGAGAAGCGTCAGGCCATCGGAGGAGAGATTACCAAGCTGGTAGATGCTAAGTTTATCCAAGAGGTCTACCACCCCGAGTGGCTAGCCAACCCTGTAATGGTCAACAGGAAGAATAGAAAATCGAGGATGTGTGTTGACAACACGAGTCTCAACAAAGCATGCCTAAAGAATCTATTTCCTTTGTTGCACATAGATCAGGTAGTCGACTCCACTACCAGCTGAGAAACCCTCAGTTTTCTAGATGTGTACTCAGGTACCATCAGATCAATATGTGCGTCCCCGATCAACCGGCCACGTCTTTCATCACACCATTCGGCTCTTTCTGCTACGTCACCATGCCGTTCGGGCTCAAGAATGCCAGCGTCATGTATCAGCACTGCATGCAGAAGTGCTTCCACGACCAGCTGAGTCAGAACTTGCTACATCGACAACATTGTCATCAAGACTCTGCAAGTCGCCGACCTTATCTGGGACCTGGAAGAGACGTTCGCCGACCGTCGAAGGTACCACATCAAGCTCAACACTGAGAAATGCGTCTTCAGCGTTCCCTCCGGCAAGCTACTCTGTTTTGTCATGTTCGAGCGCGGCATTGAAGCCAATCCCGAGAAGATCACTGCTATTCGCAACCTCGGGCCCATCAACAACGTCAAAGGGGTCCAAAAGTTTACCAGGTGCTTAGCGGCACTCAGTCGCTTCATCTCTCGACTCAGCGAGAAGGCGATGCTTTTCTACCGGCTCCTACGAAAGTCCAATCGCTGCATCTGGACCGCCGAGGCTAAGGAGGCGTTCGAGCAACTCAAGACCTTGCTTTTGACTCCATCGGTCCTAACATCGCCGACCCCTGGTGAGCCACTGATCCCCTACATCTCCATAACCACGAAAGTTGTCAGCACCGTCCTCGTCGTCGAGCGACCGGAGGAGGGTCAGGCCTTGAAGGTTCAACGGCCTGTCTACTTCATCAGCGAGGTTCTGGCCGATGATAAGACTCGGTATACATAGGTTGAGAAGCTTCTCTACGCCGTCCTTATCACCAGCCGCAAGCTACGCCACTAATTCGACAGCCACTCCATCCGGGTAGTGACAAGTTTCCCGCTCAAAGAAATCATCAACAGCAAGGATGTGATCAGACGCATCGCCACGTGGGATATGAAGCTCACGGGCGACGATGTCACCTACGTACCTCGCCAAGCCATCAAGTCTCAGACCCTCACCGACTTCATCGCCGAGTAGACCGAGGCACAGGAACCGTCGACCCCCGCAGACTTCGAGCACTAGACGATGTTCTTTGACGGCTCCTACCGATTGAAGGGCTTGGGGGCTGCCGTCGTCTTAATCTCCCCAAAGGGGAGTAGTTCCAGTACGTCCTGCAAATTCATTTCCCCGCCTCCAACAATGTCGCCGAGTACGAAGCTTTCCTCCATGGTCCTCGAATGGCCATCACCCCTCGGCGTCCAACAGCTCTACGTCAAGGGCGACTTCGAGCTCGTCATGAACCTGGTTATGAAGATATCGAGCTGTCGAGACCCAAAGATGGAGGCCTACTTCCAAGAATTTCGCAAGCTCGAAGACAAGTTCGACAGGCTCGAGCTCCATCACGTTCTACGCCGCGACAACAAAGCAAACGATGCCCTAGGCAGAATGGCCTCAGGGCGAGATGCGGTCCCCGACGATGTTTTCCTTGAGATCCTCTCTAAGCCGACCATCAAGTTCAAAGATGACGTCGCCGACCCAGAGGTTAAGGCGACGGTCGGTGAGCAAGTTCTGACCCCCAAAGCGGAGATCATGGCCACCATCTCCGACTGGTCCCAAGACATCTTCGCCTTCCTCCAAGATGAACTCTTCTGATCGACATCTACAAGGCCAGGTGGGTTTTGCCCCAAGCCAAAGCCTATGTCATCATTGACAACGAGCTCTACAAGAGGAGTCCCAACGGCATTATCCAACGCTGTATCCCTCAGACAGAGGGCTTACACCACCTCGACGACATTCACTCGGGCATTTGCGGCCACCATGCTGCCCCGAGGACCCTGGTCGAAAAAGTTTTCTGCCAGGGATTCTACTAGCCCACCGTAGCCTTTGACAACGAAAAACTCGTCCACTCGTGCAAAGGCAGCCAGTTGTACGCCTGGCAAATGCACCTGTTGGCTCAAGACCGCCAGACGATCCTGATCACATGGCCCTTTGCGGTCTGGGGCTCGACATCCTCGAGCCTTTTCGACAAGCGCCTGAGGGATTCACACCTCTTCATCGCCGTCGACAAGTTCACCAGATGGATTGAGGCCAAGCCGGTCCCCAGCATCAGCTCTGGCCGAGCCGTCGAGTTTATCTGCGACATCACCTGTCGATTCGAAGTCTCGCACTCTATCATCACCGATAACGGAACATGGTTTACCAGACACGTATTTTAAGAATTCTGCGAGGAGGACCACATCCGGCTCGACTTCGCCTCTGTGGCCCATTCGAGGACCAACGGTTAGGTCGAGCGCGCTAACGGGATGGTGCTCCAAGGTTTGAAGCCTCGGATCTACGACTCCGTCAGACAGGTGGCCGGACGGTGGGTCAAGGAACTCCCGTCCTGGTTGTGGGGTCTACGAACGACTCCCAACAGAACTACGGGGTTTACTCCCTTCTTCATGACATTCAGAGCTGAGGTCGTGCTGCCGACCGACCTCGACTAAGATTCCTTGAGGGTTCGAGCCTACGACGATGAGAGGCCGGAAGCGGCGCGGTAGGACGTCTTAGATTAGCTGGATGAAGCACGCGACATCGCTATTCTACGGTCAGCCAAGTACCAGCAAAGCCTACGCCAACAACAAGCTGGGCGCGTCAAGGGTCGGGCCTTCAGCTTCGGTGACCTTGTGCTCAAGAGAGTCCAGATCAAGGCCGACCACCATAAGCTGTTACCCCCCCCTCGCGTCCGGGAAGGGCCATATGTAATCAATCGAGTCGTAAGATCCGACGCCAACAAGCTGGCGACTGAGGGCGGCAAGGAACTAGCCCATGCTTGGAACATCGATAATCTACGTTGATTCTATGCATAATAAAATCAGCTAAGTTTTTGTGTATTTTCCCATCTTACTTACTGTTTTGGGCAGAGAAGCGCAGCCGACTTGGCCGCCCCTCACCGCCATGGGGCTAGTCTCAGTATCCCCACTCGAGGGTCAAAACGTGCGACGCCCTTCTCTTTTTTTTTTCAGGCCTTGTGCCTCGGTTTCTTTCTCTACGATTGAGCATCGTGACTTTTCTCATTTCCTCGAGGCTTGACTCCCCGACCCGCGCCGAGCATCGCTGGTGACCCTCGGATGTGCTAAGTAATCGCAAGCGCTCTCGTTTATGTTTTCCTCGCGGCTAATGATCGACGACCCGGAGTTGGTGACGCTGTACGGCTATATCGAGCCCGACACTCGACCCTATGAGCTATATCCGACTCCGTCACTTCATCAATGCCCAATGGAACTAAAAACATAAATGCGCAAAATTTTACAGAAGCACAAGAGGGTCGGAAACTTCGTTTGTCTATTTACAAAACTATGAGTACAATGCAGAAAACACTACAAGTCCTAACCACGACGCGCTGGAAGCTGCTTGAACTGCTCCCACTGGAACTCGGCCCTCTCGAAGTCCGCAGCAAGCTCTTGAGCCCCTGGGCTGCACGTCCCGCTGCAGCTCCTAGATCTGCTCGTCCGACGTCCCGGCGGCGAAGCCCTCGGCAATGCGCGCCAGGTCGGCATCCGGATAGTGGGAACGAGTCAGCGCCAGAGTCAGCAAGGCCCCGTCTTCCAGTGCTCCCTTCAACGCGAAGACGATGAACCCCGGTATTTGCCGCAGCACTCGGTTCGCATGGCCCGTCGTGACGGTGTCCTCATGCATGTCGGTGAAGACCTGTCAGAGCAGAGAACGGACACCTCCTTGGAGCACCTTGAACTCGCCGGCCTCGCCTGCAACGAGTACCACTAAGGGCCAACCACAGCAGTAATAGCGAACAGGGTAAGCGATACTTACCATCACGATCCTTCTTGACAGCCTCGGTTTTAGCGTTGGCAGCATTGAGCTCCCGGCGGAGCGGGGCAATCTCCGCCCCGACGCCTCCCGAGCGCTCAAAAGAGCATCGGCCGACGTCTGCTGCAGCGCCGCCAGGTCCTTCGAGATCTTGGCGGCCACGCACGCAGCCTCGACGGCGCCGAGAGCCCCCTCAGCAGCGAGCTTTTGATCCCGAAGAGTCTGAAGCTCCGAGGACTGTCAGGCGAGCTGCTGTCGAAGCTCTACCACGACACCTGTCATTAGCACACACTCTGCAATATGAGGAAACGACACATCAGAAAAAGGTAAAAGAACTCTCGTGTGGCAATGTGCATGGCCGAGGCGAGCTCGGCGGAGACTTCCTTTTTCTCCGACCGCACTTTGACAATCTCCTTCAGGGCTCTTGGACCTCCTCGAACGAAGCTTGGTCGGCGTCTTGCGCAGACTTGAGCTGCTGGCGAAGTTGGATGGTGTCCTTCTTCGAGACGTCGCAGCCAGCCCGGGCTTCCCTCAACTCTTCGTGGAGGGCGTCGACCTCAGCCCTGGGAATGAAGCCAGGATGGGCTTGACCCATGTTCTGGCGTAGGATTCCCTGCAAGGAGCAACTAAACAAAATCTTGAAAGGACCACGACTTACCCTACTCTGCAGGACCTGAGGATCCCAGAAGACATCCCAACACTCGTTCAAAGTGTCTATCGCGTGGCCGAGGTTGGAAAGGATGCCGGTCACGAGCCGGTTCACCTCGTCGACCCAGTAGTCAAAGTGTTCCCAGGCTTCAGTGGCCGTCTCCTCCATCAGGGCTTAGTCTCGCCTCTCAGAAGCTTTGCCGCCGGAGGCCAGGGCCAACACCCGAGGCCCCTCATCCGCACGCTAAGGGGTCGGCGCCCTAGTCCCCTCGGCGTCAGGCGGCGGCGACGATCCTTGTCTCTCTCCGTCAACAGGGGACAAAGTCGGCTCCTCCGACACCGCTTCGCAAAGGGGTGAAGACGGCTCCCGTGCTTCGGCGGTGGTGCCCGGACTCGGTGTGCCATCCTCGCGGCCCGCAGCCTCCCCTTATTCCCCGGCTGGAGCGTTCAGAGGAGGTGGCGACGGCGGCAGCAACAAAATAATGCCAACCGCCAGTTCACGAATCGGCGACTCCTGCGGCGGTGGCAGCGACACCATAACTTCAGACGCCGGCTTGACGGCCGACGGATCTTGCGGTGGCAGTGGCAGTGGCGGCGCAGCTGTCTCGGCGAGCGGCTTGGCAGCCAACGGATCCTGCGTCGGCAACGGCTGGGGCGCAGCTACGACAGACGCCGATTGGCCGGCCGGTGGGTCCTGTCGCAGCGGCACCGAGGGAGGCGTGGTGGAGCTCCCCGACCCGCCAGCCGCGGTCTCTCATTCCGTCGCCAAACCTCCTCCAGAGGCCCAAACAGTAGCGAGCAGCATAAAGCACGAAAACAACGAGGTAACCTCAATAATCTAAATTCAAATGCAGGCTTACACTTTCGACCTCCGGGTCGGCAGCGGCACGTTCCGAACCGGCCTCAAGTCGCCGACGCTCGGGATATCTTCTTCTTCTTCCTCTTCCTCTTCCGCTCCGCTGGCCGCGGCAGCACCCCAGTATCCCTCTGTCCTCGCCCTCTTCGACGGGGACTCGGACTCGCCGCTCGATTCCTCTAGTCTGTGATGGCGGGAAACGCGAAATGGAGCCTCCACTGTGGACTTGGAATCCGTCGCGGAGCCGACTGACCTGGTGGCCCTTGGCCCTGTAGCAGACAGGTACGGGGGCAAAATTCCCGACTCGGCGCTGGTCGCTGTCGGGCGTCCGACCGGTGGTACCACCAGCAAGATCCTCGGCACCGCCTGCATCGGCTGCACAACTGGATCAAGTTGCCTGACGGCCATCGCACCTTGCCGCTTCTGACCAGCGGCAACCGCCTTCTTCTTCCTCGGCACCGACGGTGGCCTTCCTGTCGACGTCGTGACAGCCAGGCCCTGAGCAGTCGGGGTCGGAGCAGCCAAGGGCGGGGTCGGAGGTGGCGGGACAGGGGAAGGAGCGATCCCCACCTACAACCACATTGAGCGAAACTTTCCTAAGGCTACGACCGGAAACAAAACTAAGAAGATAAGCCCTGAAGAGCAAGTCACCATGGCACCACCTTGATGATCTCTGTCCAGGGGCGGGGGACCATTGGCCAGCTCACTGACGATCTCGCCCTCCAGCAGCCGCGCCAGCTGGTTCTTCAACTCTTTTGGCAGCAGTTCCATCTCGGCTACCATCCGCATGTTGTCGTTTACGCCGGTGTAGTCGGAGAGAAGGTGGGCTGGAGCTTGAAGGGGTTGAACGCGGCGCCGGATGAACGTGGAGACAAGCTGGGCGCCGGTCAGCCCCTCCCGCCATAATGCATTGATGCGGTGCACCGCCTTCTCGATGTCCATGGCGTCCGCGCCCCAGGTCTCCAGCTGCACGGCGGGCTCGTCGCGAAACGGCGGCAGTCCGGGGGCGACGTTCTCGATGAAGAACCAATCTTCGTGCCACCCCTTCAATGAGGTCTTGAGTTGGAGCTTGATGTACTCCTTGGTGAAAGTTGCCCAGACGGGTGTGAATAGGCAACCTAAAATAATCCTGCAAATTCAAACTCAACGAACAGTTAAACCACCTAAGTCTCCAGTAATGTGTCGAACACTCCGGTCACTGGACTGTCCGGCAACTTGCCGGACACTCCAGTCAGACAGAAAATTGGACTAGATTTGAATCTAAGCAAGTTTTAGCAAGTTCTATCAAATTCCACTTGAATCAAAAGACTAGATAGAGATATAGCAACCAGTTCTAAGGAAATAACAAGCTAGAAACGAATAAGCAAGTAGATTGAAGCAAATCTATGTAAATGAACAATAAGCACAATATGAACTTGCAAGAAAGAAATGAGCATAGGGCTGCCTTCTCCCCAAATTCGTGGACACCGGTGAGCCCCTGCACGATTCCACTCGACCACGGCCTCTCCATCCCATGACACACCCCTAGTCGAGCTTCCCCATAAAAATTTGGGCCTCTGGTGCAAGAATCGCGAGCTCCTCGCTGTCGGCCGCTCGAACCGCGCACCTCGCTTTCGACGAGCAAGCACCGGCCCATTTCGTCGACAATAACTCGTGTGCCACTCCTCTCATTGCACTTGTTAAGCTCCATGATTTTTTTGTTGGAATTTTCTTTGACTGGAGAGTCGTCCTCGCCGAAGTTCTTCCCACACCGCCCGCTGACGTCGAGCTACTTCCGGTGAGCACCCGCCCGCGGCGACCCCTCCTCCGGGTTTCCCCCGATGCGGCAACTCCTCTGGCAGCCCAACCAGGCGCGTGACCTAAGGTGGCAATCCCGCCCGCGAGCCGGCCGCCGCGCTGGCGAGGCGCCATGGCCGCCCGCCATGGACTGGGCGCGCCCAGCCGTGGGGATCGGCTGTGGCTGGCCGATCCCGTGTGCTACGCCCTGTCGCCACACGTGTGGCCGCGTTTCTCTGACCGCCACGTGGCCCTGTGGGCCCGGGCTTTTATGGAATTTCAGAAAATCCCTTTTCGGTTGCGCAGAAATTTAGAAAAATCACATAAAATTAAAGCTCGGAAAAACCATGAAAGCAACTTTATTAGACTTCTCAAATCATAAACTTTTTATTGAAACTAATAAACACCAGTAATTATTTATTTAAATAATTGTTAATTGCTGATAATTGCATTTGCATGTTTAATTCATAAAAAAATTTGTATGTATTTTAAATTAGATATATTTTGTTTGCCTTTCACATAAATTCTTATATAACAGTATAAAAATGTTTTAGGCTCATTTCTTCAGTAATTATTTTATAATTAATTTATATCAGTTTTCTAGTAATTAATTCATAGTAATTAGAATATTTGCTGATAATTAGCCAAATTTTATGCTAAATTATGTTTGCTGATCCTTGACTCATTAAAATTGCTTAGAGTCTAGAAACATTACTAAATATTATGAAATTAGTTTATCTAACCAAATTAAGTGAATTACCTTAGTAAATAACTACAACATCGAAACTAGATTTGGATAAATTACTTAAGGTAGTTATAATTAACCTTTAAGCTCTATTGGTATTCTGACCTCTTTGGTTTAATTTATGTTAATTAATTCACTGTTTTAGAGTGAATGACTAACTAAATTAAGTATCTACTCCGTCTAGTAATTGGAAAGATTATAATGCATTAATCAATTTGTAACTTTCGTAATTACCAGCAATAGTTTTTCATATGTCAACTCAATAAATAAATATTGATTTATTCCATAGCATTTGTATCATTGCATTGCGTAGCATGCATTTTCATACTTGCGTTTATTTTCTTGTTTTGTGAATAACGCTTCGGAGAGTATCGTGGGTGATGGGAAAAGGGGAGCTGTTGTGTTTGATTGTGTGGAACACTTGGAAACTCGAGGCAGGCACCTTCCATCTTGAACACTATTTTGGATCAATTGTTAATATTGACTTGTTTCAGTTGTGGTTATGTTTTGCATTAGGTCGGGTATTAACGTATATATTGGTTGAATCCTAATTGCTGCATTATGCATTCCTTGATTATTTGCTCTACCCCTTCCTTGATGTTGTCCAGGGTGGGAATTTATCATTTTATGATGTGTCTTGCTTAGCCATGCTTAGAGCGGTAGAAGTGGTCACCACTGTTTCGCGAGTATAGGATCTTTATATTATCTGGTTACTCATATGGTTGGGCTAAACTTGAGAATGAATAAATTTGATGTAACGACCGGGATTTTTCTTATCTTTCGATAAGTCCCGATCCTCCGTAATTTTGCCAATCCCAGGAGTTTGGCAAGCACGACATCACAAGCGATCAATCGAGAAACCATAACAGAAATATTAAACAAGAAACAAGAATAGAAAATAACAGGTCAAAGTGAAATTATTAGAATAAAATCCTCCAAAGGGGTCCATCGGCACGCAGGCCAGAAATGTCTCAGAGCAGATATATCACTATCGTGAATCCAGCAAAAGCAACAGCGGAAGCTTCAACACGACAGCGGTAGCGAACCTCCTCCACACAGGCTAGCTCGAGCGCAGGAGCGGATGTCACGGACCGTCAGAGACGTCGTCGAAGTCGAAGCTGAGAGTATCCTTTGAAAACAACAAATTAGAAAGCCGTGAGTACGAATACTCAGCAAACCGCGTACTACCTAACAACAATGTATGCATGCAAATGGTTTCAAGGATAAAGGCATGGCTCAAGTGCTAAATGCAAGTTTAAAACATTTTATTTTATTTAAGTATGCAAGAAAGCTTTATTTTCAAACTTGTCAAATTTTATTATCTTGCCCCGTAGAGATCTTCGTTATCTCGGACAGGGGTTCATTTTAATGCCGATGTAATCTCCACACTCGGCCACAGTTCAAAGGCCGGAGTCAAAAACATTTGGAAAAGGAAAGAGGAAGAAAAGCAAAACTACTCAACGAGGAGCACAACTCAGGGGGATGTCCTTTCAAAAGGATGTGGCAATGCGCATCGACTAAAACTCTGCAGAGGTTATGCACCTGGACCCACGAGAAGCGTCATCGGAAACTACCGTTGTAGCCCCGACGAACACACAAGACCCGTCCACAAGTTTTAACTGGCGTCATCCGTCCTCCAGGATAGGGATCCCAAAAGCCTACGCAATCGGGTCCTGGAGTTGTGAAGAGCCTACCACTGATCAGGTGGGGTATCTCGATCTCATGTGGGGGTCAGAGCTCTACACCACACTAATACTACACCGCCAACCCACGGGTAAACAACCAGTCTCAGCAAGTTTCAAGATCAAGCCAACTGCCCATACAGGGTAACGTGGTGTGCATGGTTGTCAACTGAGCGTACAAGGCTCGAAAGACTCGGTCTTTAATTGCCGGGGCAGGCACCAACTCCAACCTCAACGCCAACAACAAGTCTCACGAAAAGATTCCAGCCCAGATCTTTCTGTTGTACCCGCAACAGGTACACCTACAGGGACTTCCCACAAGTCCCCCAGCTCCTCATGCTCCAACCTGCCCTCGCTAAATAGTTATGTATAGTTATTTGCAATACTCACACATTTGAAGCACAGTTCTAAAAGCATTTAACACAAATTCTATTTTATAGTGATAGGTGTGAGATGCAAATAAATGCGACTAAGCATAGTTAAGCATAAAAGTAAAATAAATGTACTAAAGCAATCCTAGGGTTGATATTTGTGGAATAGTAAACAGGCACGGCTTAGGAATGTTGCTAGCACATTTTAAAATAGTTGGCATGCAAATTAAGGTTGCAAACAAAACATGTAGTTTGAAATGCTGGGAACAAAGTGATCAAGGAACGCGGCTTGCCTGGCAAATCGGGATCAAAGTCGAGATCCGGATCGTCGAACTGAGCTGGCTCGCAGAACTCCTCCTCAGGGACAGCAGCTAATCACAACACGAACAACAGGGATTAGACACTAATTACGCGACAAAGAATAGAACCGGAATTAAATCTAAATCGAAATTACTAGACTAAACGTGCGTAAAACGTTTTCCGGAACAACCCTACACGATAATCGCGACGAGACAAATTAACGGACCAATTTCGAGATTAATCGGAGATCAAACGGGGTGCCACGGAAATTGTAGACAATCGAGATTACAAGGATTTAAATTAATTGCAGAATAATTAATCGTAGAAATAAATTTGCAATTAATCTAACAATTAATCGGAAAGAAAAAGGAATTTAAGAGAGAGGAATTCTCACCCCGAAATTGGAAATCGGAGACCGGAGATCGTACTGGAGATCGGAGAAACCAAACCCGGCTCTAGCAACTCGGCGTGGTGATGAGCTGACGCGGTGACAGGAGACGGCATGCGGTGACCGCGACGCAGGAGCAATCCAGCCCGACACGCGGAGACAGGACTGACGCAGGTATTGGAGACGGCAGGAGACGGCGCACGCAGCGACCGGCTTCGAGACAGGACGAAACGCGGAGACGGGTGCGGCGACGGGATCGAGGCAGCTGCAACGCGGACGACTCGACGCTGGGACGGCGTGCACTGCTGATGACGCGGTGACGAGGCTGACGCGGCTTCAAAGCAGGGCGTCGACGCGCTGGAGCTGAGGTCGCGCGACGGGGACGGCGACGGGATCGAGGCTTCGGGAACAGTGCTAGCGCGGGACTCCAAGCGAACGGCGACGCGCGGACGGGGCTGCGGCAGATGGCACGTAGATCGAAGAGAGGAGCAGATGCGGCGCGAGGATTGAGATGAAGCAGAAGGGAAGCGGTTAGGGATTTGTTCTGGACAAATGAAGAGGGGAAGGGGATTAGGATGAGAGGGGTTTTTATAAGAGGGGAAAATGGGTAGGGTTAGGAATAAATCTGGAAATTTAATTGGAAATTGCGAAATAATTAAAAAGGTTGAAGAGATTAATTAGAGAAGATATTTAGAGACCCAAAAAATTAATTAGAGAATTTTGGAAAATAATTTTTGTCCAAACGTGAAAATTACGCGGACTAAATTATTTCGGCACCGGATCAAATTTGATAAACGGATTTCGAATTGAACAGAAAGAAATTCGGAACGAATGATTTTTTGATCGGATCGAAAATTGGGACGGACAATTAATATTGGAACGAAATTTGGGGAAATCGCCACTTTATTTGATTTGAAAAATTCGGGATGTTACAGGACCGGACGGGGGGTGATATATAGGATGGGTTGGGAAGGCTGAGCCTTAACGGTGGTAGCCCTGACTGTGTCGATTAAGGACTGACCGTTGTTAATGTTGGCCTAAGCACTTTTCGTTCATACCACATGTCGAATATAATGGCAAGACAGGCCGAATATCTCATTTGCATACTAGTGTTTGGCCCATGACGGCATGTCTTGAAGTCTTGACTGACACGCATGAGTGACCACTGGGCTATGACGAGAAAGGTTGGCATGAGTGCCCTCTTATGTAACTTTAGTGGGTTACATAAGTCGGATGGTCCTCAAGTCATATGGGTACAATTGGACTCCCCTGCAGGGTATATAATCGATTCGAATCACCACGGTCCCGGTCATGACCAAGCTTAGTGTCTATCATTATTCATCGTAGTAACAACTTCACCTAATTAATCACCGGTGGGAAAGGTTGTGGGCTAGTATGAAGTTGATGTGTTGTGGACATATAACAGTATTGTGGTTTACCTGTTATTTTGGGATACTTAAGGACATGGGTTATGTAGGTGTCTTATACCCTAAGGTTGTTTTGCTTTATGCTTGCTTAATATGTCACTTTATCTCAACCATCGCTTTATGCAAAAAGTTTTAACCTATGGCCTTATCCTTGCTATTTAACCCTTTGTATTATACTTGGAGTCGGGAATAGCCCACGAGTAAGTCTTGCTGAGTAGCTTCGTACTCATGTTTGCTTTGTTGGAGTTTTGCAGGCACTATTATTGATTGCCCCTTTCTAGCTTGATGGTGGTGTTCGTGAGCTGAGCACAACCATCCTTTTTGGTTTGTTTTGAAAACAAAATTTTCGCGGTCGTCAATCCTCGTTAGAACCTAATCTAAATTTACCTTTGTTGAACTATAGTTTTAGAATATTTGGGAGTTGAAAGCTATGACCCTGCTACTCCCATTCATGTAAGTTTTTGTTATATCCTTCTTTCCTTATGAATTGTAATAACTTCTGTAATTATTTTTAATGCGTGTGTATCCCTTTGCGATGTATACAATGCTGGTTACCGATATGCTCTTGTCTTGAGCGATGTTTGAGAAGCATACCAGGGGACTACGTAATAACTTCTGTAATTATTTTTAATGCACGTGTATCCCTCTGCGATGTATACAATGCTGGTTACCGATATGCTCTTGTCTTGGGCGATGTTTGTGAAGCATATCAAGGGACTACCGGGGTTGGTTTCTCGTTAGTCAAATTTTGAGCTTGTGCGTCGCTTATGGACTGCAAGCTAATTTGACTAATTGAAACTCAATTTGGACGGTTTCTGACAGCGTGGTATCAGAGCATGGTTTAAAACATACCTTGAAATTTGCTTAGCAACTTGGGTAATTAAAATATGCTCGACCCCACTAAATCAACTAAAATTGAAACTAAGTGGTTGCTGAACTTTATTCCTCTCCTATCTTAGATTTGTGTGTCTCACCCATTTTTAAGAAAAATTGATTGCATACACACGGGATACATTATGGGGTTAAGATGGCAGCCATATATTATTTTTTTTGGACGCGTTAGTTAGCTCTGATTGAAAAGTTCTTGTTTTTTGAAAATTGCCCATGTATGGTGTCTCGTTTTTCTTTTCTAGTTGTGTTTGTTTGCTTGTTGTTTGTGGGGAGAGATTTTGTTTCGTGTGAGGACATTAGTATGAGCATATGCATATCATGTCATACATGCCTGCGTTTATTCTTGATAATTAATATAAGCTTGAGCATGTAAAATCCTGCTTGTAAACTAAAAATGTTAGTTGCTTTTCAAGCTATTAAAAATGTACCACCCAATCTCTTGTCAAGTTAATTCTATATAATTTAGTTGAAGCAATCAAATAAAAGAATTTGCTGGGCAAGGGACATGCAAATAAAAGGCTGTGAAAATCCGAACATAATCTTCTGACCTTTGTTTGTCTGTCACATTCTTGTTCTTCCTATCCATTTTAATTTATATCCCCTCCTTGTTGTCTTGTTCGCTAATTGTTAAGCCATAGTCATGGTCTTGTACAACCATACAAATCTAGCAAACAAATCTGTTATATATGCAAATATTAAAATTGAGAACTACACTAGAATGGGAGCTATTCCGAAATGTCACCTACTAATTGTGCTTCCATCAAAGAAGACTTTGAAGATGTTAGAGCTCCAAGAGGTGATAATCTGCTATCTCGCACAACCCTGTTGGATTGTTAAAATCACCACCAGACTTGAGTTCTTGATCCATCACACCCAAAATAGCTTTTATCCAAGAGCTCAATGCCTTTCCATCTCATTGAATTCATTTATCTTAGTTGGCCTCCAATCAATTTGGCATCGTCATCTTTACCTTGTCCTTATTCGGTAAGATGCTTCTCTTATTTCAACCCTTGGATCGAATTGCCTTGAGAGCCTAGTTATGTCTAGCCTCGCCTATCCATTCAAAAGTCATATACTAATCTTAGAAAGAGCTTCAACAAGATGCATGATCGCCTGATCTAAACCTATGCATCCTTATAGGTAAACATATCTGTTTTCTCATTAAATATTGCACATGATCATTAGGTTCTTGTCATCCCTCGTCGACCTTGTCGCCTAGCAAGATCGATGGGCTGTTCTTTATCCTTACCTACTTCGGAGAATAGTTTATAGCTCCAAATCCTTGGTCTCGTATCCTTGAATTTCTTACCTTGATTGGCTTCTTTCTAATAATTATTCTTCTAAAGCTTGATTTCTACCTTTTAATTCATCGTGTCGAATAATTCTCACCATTCGTTTATTGTTAACTCTTTTCTTCCTCCACTCAAAACCTTGATGTTTGCAACCGTTGGGATGATCCTTGCTATCCTCCATATCACCGTTTCGAGTTATCCTGTCTGATTACAGAACTTTGATCCTTTGTGGATATCTTTCTAATATCCTCTGACTTTATTTAACCCAATCACGACTTGTCATCTAATAAAATCCTTGTTTCACGGTAAAAAAGACAGTCACGTGGTCATATTGACAAGTAACCGCAGACCATTTGTACTTTTCTTCATGAATAAATCATTCTTGACCGAGCATGATCATTGCATAAAACAAATCTGATCACATCGATCCTGTTTCTCTTGAAATTCTTGTTTCATTTCCATGAAACCAACTATTGGTGATACTCTCTAAAAATGCAATTGTGTTTTTGAGATGTGCCGCTTCGCCCAGGCGATTCTCGACACCCAGAATTGGATTCAGAGAGAAACCACCCTTCCTAATGTTGGGGGAGAGAATCCAATGTAACGTTCGACTGAACGGATGACGTATTATTCAGAGTACGCGACCGGAATGTAGAATGTTACACTAGGAGTTCTCATTTGAACAACTAGTCTGGTCCTTGCTCTGAAATTTATAATTTATCTTATTTTATGCTTGATACCTAGTTATATCTTTTCTACGGATTGCTGTTCATATAATTCTAATTCAATCTTGGAACTGATCAAACCTCCGCATGGATCTTCCACCTATCTTTATTATTAAACTCATGTGGTGATTGATGTTTGAGGAAGTTGAAACCTTTGTGTATCTCGATCTCGTCATCATTATCTCTTTTTATCTCAAAGATTCTCTTTCTCCATTGATATTTAGCTCAAATATTCCTAAACCTATCCTTGTGAGTTGTTTCATAATCTTGATAGTCTGCCTGTTCTTGACATGACAGATCAAGGTGTTCCTTGTTAACCATCAGTTACTTTCCTTGAACTATTTTGATATCATATTGCAATTACGAACCCCCTTGGTACTTTACTTTTTATACTGTACCTTGTGTGCAATGTATTAAGGCGGCAGTTTCCTTGACTTATCTAATATAGAGATCAATCGTTGTAAGTCGGCTCGATCTCTAAAATCACCCTTGCTCTTGTATGCTTCATCTAAGTCTCATTATAAATTGTTGTGCGATGAACTTTAAAAATATCCTTGACCCATTCTTCCATCTAAAATCCTTGACCTTTTCTTCCATCTGAAATCTTGTTCGCTTGGATCACCCGTTGATCAAATGTTACATGATGAAATCATTCCTTGTTAGACACTCCTATTATTCTAGCTGAAACTTGTAACATCCGACTATTCATATTGATTTTTCGTTACCTCCACCAGTTTTCCTTATCCATCTATGTAATGTCAAATCTCCTTGAAATTAATCGTGATGTTGTTGAAATCCAATCCTTGGTAGAATTGTTCCTTCTAGCATGATAACTTCTAGCAGCAACTTAGTAAAAAATAAAGCCACTTACCAATGACAAGCGGAAGATTTCTCTGAGAAAGTACTACAACAACAAGGAAGCAGCCTTATCGAAGACGAGACAAGAAAGAGCGAGCCGGAAGTATGAAGATCTTCTATTTCCGAAGAATCCTAAAGATGAGCTAACATAGCTGACCTTTTAGTCTCCTAAGCTTACAAATGTCCGTAAAACTAGAGATTTTAGGCCTATACTACTTGACACTGCCCCAGGAGATGAACCACCGAGAGGATTTCAAGGTGATGACTATATAATCTAGAAGCAAGATGGCAACATGAAGATTAAGCATGCTTTTCGCTCCACGGGCTCGAAGCCGGATGAACTCATTTTGTGTTCTGACACTTACTAATTACCTCTGCTAACATCTCATATAATCTCGAGGACGAGATTTCTTTAAGGGATGAGGGCTGTAACAACCCATATTTCTCAAAGTCAGAGAAATTCAATTTGATAACAAAAAAAAAATTCAATAGATTTAAGGAATCAAAGTCAAGAATTCAAATTTGAAATGAATTTGAAAAAAAATAAAGTGAGCATTCAAACATTTCAAAAGAGAGTTCTAAACAAAAAATAAAAAATAAATTATTATTCTAAAGCAATCATACAGAGTAGCAGGTATTAAAAAGAATTTTTTAAAAATTTAAATATAAAGATTCAAAGTACCAAATTAATATACTCCTTTAATCAACTACCTGATTTCGATTTTTTTTAGAATAAAATATGTTTCTAATTTGAAGATGCTCCCAAATGGAAAATTGTTCCCCATAAAAAGTTCTTCGACCCTGCAAAGTTTGATATTCATCGGATCTCGGGAAAGTGAGATTTTGAGGCAAAAACAGAGAGCTGCTGGAGAATTTCGAAAAAAATCAGAAAATAGAAGCTTCTGTGGGCCCTACCTGTAGCCACTTCTTCTTCTTCCGCCAGCGGTGTACAGACAGCGCAGCAGCAGCGTGGCGCGCATGCACAGTGCCACATTGCCGGGTCGCCACACGCCGACCCAGCTGTCGCCTCTCTTCTCCTCGCCATCACTCCCTCAGCTCTCTCACCCGGCGCGCGTTCTCTCGCTTTCTATCGCCTGACAGCCGAGCGGCATCGTCGCAGTGGAGCAGCTCCTCCGAGCCGGCTCCGCCTTCTTCCTCAACAGGCCGGTGTGCCACCACAGTCCCTAGCCTCCACTTCCCTCCTTCGCCCCTTGCTCCCAGCAACCCTACGCATTTTGGGATTTTTCCGCAAATGGGTTCTTCGGACCAACCGCCAACTTCTCTCCAAATTCGCGGAGACCGGTAAGCCCCTGCACAATTCCACTCAACCACGGCCTCTCCATCCCTTGACGCACCCCTAGTTGAGCTTCCCCGTCAAAAATTTGGGCATCTGGTGCAGGAGTCGCAGAGCTCCTCGCCATCGACCGCTGGAAACGCGCACCTCGCTGTCGACGAGCAAGCTCCGGCTCGTTTCGTCAACAACAACTCGTGTGCTGCTCCTCTTATTGCACTTGTTAAGCTCCACGGATTTTTTGTTGGAATTTTCTTTGATCGGAAAGCCGCCTAGACCTCGCCGAAGTACTGCCCGCGCCGCTCGCCGATGTAGAGCTACTTCCGGTAAGCACCCACCCGCGGCGACACCTCCTCCGGGTTTCCCTCGACGCGGTGACTCTTCTGGCAGCCCAGCTGGGCGCGCGACCCCAGGTGGCAATCCCGCTGGCCGCCGCCACCAGCGAGGCGCCATGGCTGCCCTCCATGGGCTGGGCGTGCCCAGCCGCGGGTAGCCGATCCCGTGCGCGATGCCCTGTGGCCACACGTGTGGCCGCGTTTCCCTGCCCGCCACATGGCCCTGTGGGCCCGGGTTTTTTTGGAATTTCGGAAAATCTCTTTTCGGTTGCGCAGAAATTTAGTAAATCTTATAAAAATCACATAAAATTCATACTGGCTTGGAAAAAACATGAAACCAACTTTGTTAGGCTTCTCAAATCATAAACTTTTTATTGAAATTAATAAACACCTGTAATTATTTATTTAAATAATTATGATAATTGCATTTGCATGTTTAATTCATAATAAAATTTGTATGTATTTTAAATTAGATATATTTTGTATTACTTTCACATAAATGACTATATAACAGTATAAAAAAATTTATGCTCATTTCTTTAGTAATTATTTTATAATTAATTTATATCTGTTTTCTAGTAATTAATTCATAGTAATTAGAATATTTGCTTATAATTAGCCAAAGTTTATGCTAAATTATGTTTGCTGGTCCTTGACTCATTAAAATTGCTTAGAGTCCAGAAACATTACTAAATATTATAAAATTGGTTTATCTAACCAAATTAAGTGAATTACCTTAGTAAATAACTACAACATCTAAACTAGATTTGGATAAATTACTTAAGTTAGTTATAATTAACCTTTAACTTGTATCCCGACCTCTTATGTTTAATTTATGTTAATTAATTCACTAGTTTAGAGTGAATGACTAACTAAATTAAGTATCTACCCCATCCAGTAATTGGAAAGATTATAATGCCTTAATCAATTAGTAGCGTTCGTAATTACCAGCAATAGTTCTTTCATATGTCAACTCAATAAATAAATATTGATTTATTCCACTGCATTTGTATCAATACTAGCGTTTATTTTTTTATTTAGTGAATAACGCTTCAGAGAGTATCATGGATGATGGAAAAAGTGGAGCTGCTGTGTTTAATTGTGTGGAACACCTGCAAACTCAAGACAAGCACCTTGCATCTTGAATCTTGTTTTGAATCAATTGTTAATATTTACTTGTTTCACTTGCAGTTATGTCTTGCATTAGGTCAGGTATTAGCGGTATATGTGGGTTAAATCCTAATTGATGCATTATCCATTTCTTGATTATTTGCTCTACCTCATCCTTGAATGTTCTTGTCGGGGGTGGGAGTTTTTCATTTTACGATGTGTCTAGCTTAGCCATGCTTAGAGCGGTAGAAGTCGAGTCAGTGGAAGGTCACCATTATTTCGTGAGTATAGGATCTTTATATTACCTGGTTACTCATATGGTTGGGCTAAACTTGAGAATAAATAAATTTGAGACCAGATGGGGGCGATAGATAGGATGAATTGGGAAGGTCGAGCCTTCACAGTGGTAGCCTCGTCTGTGTCGATTTAGGACCGGTCGTTGTTAATATTGGTCTAAACACTTTCCGTTAATACCACATATCGAATATAATGGTAACACAAAAAGAATATCTCATTTGCATACCAGCGTTTGACCTATGATGACATGTCTCGACTTACATGCACGAGTGACCGCTGGGCTCCCACGAAACACGGGACTGTTCTCCCTGACTTGTCGATTGTCAAACCACTTGGGAATGGGTGAGAGAAAAATTAACATGAGTGCCCTCTTATGTAACTTTAGCGAGTTATATGAGCCGGATGGTACTCAAGTCGTGTGGGTACAGTTGGACTCTCCTTCAGGGTATAATCGATTCAAATCGCCGCGGTCCCAGTCATGACCAAGCTTAGTGTCTATCATTGTTCATCGTAATGACAACTTCAACTAATTAATCACCGGTGGGAAAGGTTGTGAGCTAGTATGAAGTTGATGTGTTGTGGACATATCTTAGTATTGTGGTTTACCTGTTATTCTGGCGACAGGTAAAGCTGCCCGCTAGGAGTTAAAGCCACCTTTGTCCCTTGACAATGGATAGAAGGACGATTGAAGGATGTTGACCGTCTGCTCCAGTGCCAGCGGGCGCCAAAAGATCAACCTCGCAGAAGATAGCGGTCCCACCCGTCAGGAAGCCTCCCAGTTTTGTAGGCGCCAAGCCATGTAACCCCGATCCGATCCCTATATAAAGAGGTACCGAGGCGTTAGTTGAGAGGTTAAGTTCAGTTTCAGCTCACACACCACTCACGAGCGCCAGGGTTCTTCCTCGAGCAAGAGCCCTTCCGCCATTGTAATTTTGTTACGAGCTTATACAATACACCCACTCTCTCTTTGGACGTAGGGTATTACGCTTCCGTGGCGGTCCGAACCAGGGTAACCTCTGAGTCTCTTATAGATTAGGCCACCTCGAATACGAAGAGGGCACCTTCTCATCCGATTACGTAAATTCTGCTGTGCCACTGATCAGAACACCGACAGAACTTAACCAAGGGATTTTTTTTGAACAGGGTAATTAGTTATGGTTAAGTCAATCTGCATATATGAGAGCTGCTAATCATAATAAGCTTGTCGTGTAAATGTTTGCAGAGTAGCATCTGTGGTTATGTACACTTATTTGGTGACCCCAGGTTCTAAGTGCCCGTGTTGTGATAAACATGATATATAATTTGGTTGAGCTGCAACCAATGCATCTTTTACATCAGCATATGTTGTGCATAATTAGCGCCCTCAGTGGCCTCACAGTTTCTTTACCATTCTATGTTGCTGCAGGGTTTTGGACGCCTTTCGCTTGTTGCGGCATCTGCTGCCCAGTCCGCTGCTGGTGTTGTCCAATTTGGCACGAAAGAAATCCAATCAAAGGTGCCTTTCATGTCAACTGCCTGCCTTTTATTGCGCTAAGGATATGCAAATTGTTACAGGTTCACCGAGTTCTCCTAATGTTGTGGTCGAGTCTTGTGCTGGTGATATACATTCATGAATATTGAACTAACAAACCTTGTCTTGCAAGTTAGTTCTCCTAATGCTCTCTTTATACATAGTCGTATTTGAGATTTTTTTTTTCTTATGATTTGTTCTGCATTTTATTCCATGTTCTTCCTCCAATATTCAGGATACTGAATTGGCTGAGTAAAAGGGTGTGTGTTTTTGTAAGTTGCCTAAAATTGTACTAATATTTTGTGATATACTTCTACGGCCAAGTATCACTGGAACTGCCATCTAGATTACTATCCCATTGCTGGTTCATTACGTTGCTTGAATCTGAATACAATAGCATACATTAAGAAAAAGAAAAAGGGTCAAAGAGACCCAACACAGGTTGTCCACAGAGGACAGTGGTCAAACACTTACAACTCGAGCACCCGAGCTAAAAAAGGCGACCGCAAGAACACTTAGAGGCAAATACTTCGCAGCCCCTTAGCCCCTGCTAAACGCCACACCTGAGCCTCATCCCCTAATTCTATAACAACTCTCTCGACACAGGGAGAGGTCCCTTCAAAAACACATGCATTCCGATGCTTCCAAATGCACCACACTACCAGGATCACAAGAGAATCGAATCCTTTCCATTGGTGTTTAGGGAGCCACAAGTGAGCAGTCCTCCAATAATCTTGGAGCACTAGATCAGTACAACAAGGAGCAAACTGTTGCAGGCCGAACTTTGTTAGGACCTTAACCCACACCTCCCTTGCAAAGACACAGGTGCAAAGAATATGCTGGACTGTTTCATCTTCCTGGTCACAGAGGGGACAGTGTTCAGGATGGTCCAAACCTCGCCGAGCCAATCTATCCGCTGTCCAACACCGATTCAAGGAGGCAAGCCATAGGAAGAACTTACACCTGGGTGGTGCCCATGTTTTCCAAATACGCTTAGCTGGTTCAAACTGCACTGCTCCCACAAAGAATTGACTGTACGCCGAACTGGTTGAATACATACCGGAGGCTGATGGAGTCCATAAGAGTTGGTCCTCAGTGCCTCGTGACAACTGAATGCCCTCTAATAAGTCCCATAGCCGAAAATATTCTAAGAAGGCTAGCGAGGGTAAAGCCCCTCTGTCATCTGCAATCGATTGGAGATCAGTCAAGGCCTCCTGCACCGTTCTCTGTTTTTGAATTCTTACAGGCACCAGGGATGTCAAAGCTGGTGCAAGATCCTTTATTGACTGTCCATGTAGCCATCGATACGACCATAACAGGGTCCTTGTGCCATTCCCCACAACTGAAATGGTCGAGATATAAAACATAGCAGCAACATTAGGATGCACCTGAATATTGAACAAATTCCATGGCCGATCAGGTTGGTTTTTTTTTTAACCATAACCATCTCATATGTAGAGCCCATCCAAGTATTTCCAGGTTATGAATGCCAAGGCCGCCCAGATCTAGGGGTCTGCAGACTCGACTCCAACTCACCAAACAGTGTGCTCCTTGCACATCTTTGCGCCCTTTCCAAAGAAATCCTCTTCTAATTTTGTCTGTTGATTTAATCACCCACCTTGGGCAATTTAACGCAATGAGTTGATAAACAGGATGGCCGTGAGGACCGATTAAATAGTCCTCTCAGCAGGATGTAGTAGGAATGCCTTCCAGCCCGGAAGACGATCTGCAATCTTATCAATCAGAGAGCAATATTCAGACGTGGGAAGCTTTTTCGCAGATAGAGGCAGTCCAAGATACTTTGCAAGGCAAATGTGCCACCTTGCAGGCCATCGCTGTTTGAACAGTCTCAACCTCTTGCCCATTACATTGTATTGGAGTCACAGAACATTTTCTGATATTGGTGACGAGACCAGATGCTTCACCGAACACTTTCAACAAATCTTTGACCAGATCGAACTCCTCCTGACGTGGCTGTAGAAAAAGCACAACATCATCGGCATATAATGAGATTCTTTGGCCATTTCCTCGTCTTAGCCAAGGCTGTAGCAGTCCCCGTTCACTTGTCCTCATGATCAAGGAGTTTAGAACATCCATGATAAGAATGAAAAGCATAGGAGACAATGGGTCTCCCTGCCGCAAGCCACGTTGATGACAAATCACTTCTCCTGGTTCACCATTCATAAGCACACGAGTGGAAGAAGACCAGAGGAGCTTGGATAGGGTGTTGCGCCACATAGGTCCAAAACTAAGATGTGAGAGCACCTCCAATAGAAAAGGCCAAGATACTGAGTCGAAGGCCTTATTAATATCCAACTTGAGTAGCACTCTAGGATGCTTTTGCTGATGGAGAGCCTTTGTCATCTGCTGGACAAGCTTGAAATTATCATGTATACAGCGACCCTTGACAAAAGCACTTTGGTTTGGGGAAACCAAAGCAGGGAGTCTAGAAGAAAGGCGGTTTGCCATCAACTTTGTAACAATTTTGGCAAAACTATGAATTAAACTTATTGGCCTAAAGTCCTTTAATTCTACTGCATCCCCTGCTTTTGGTATCAATGTGATGTAGGCTGAATTGAGGAGGTGGAGCCTACTAATGTCTCCCTGCATCAACCTGCTGATGGCTGCCATAAAATCAACCTTGATCACTGACCACGCCACCTTATAGAAGCGACCTGTATAACCATCAGGACCTGGGGCTTTGTCAGGAGGAAGCGACTTTATGGTTGCCCACACTTCATCCTCGGTGATGACTTGATCAAGAGCTGATAGATCCTGTGGCGGCTGATAAAAGGACTGCAGATTCAAGGTATGTTCTCTATGCACCGTTGTTCCCACCTGACAAAATAGATGGCTAAAACAATGCAACATAAGTGTTGCCAGTTTATTTTAGAAGCGTGGTTAATGGCTAAAAATTTGATGTCATAATGCAAATGCTTTGGACTGCTAAAAATTACAATGAAAGTATGCTACGTGTATAATTTGTGGTCTTACATGTCAGAGTTTCCATTTCAGTGTTGTTGCCGAGATGGTTGCCCCATCGATTGGCAAAAGGACATGGACTACTTCTGGTGCACGGATAAATGGATTGGCAGCTTTTCCGTGAAGTGGCATAACTAAACCTTACAAAGTATCTTGATGCAGAATAATGAAGCTAAGCCCGTCACAAGCAGCACAGATACGCAAGATGTAAGTCTCCTTGCGCACTTCTCTAATTTTTTGCTTTAGTGGACCACAATTGCTAAGACTACTGTTTTTACTAAATATATCATATGTTTTATAAACATTTTTAGATGTTTTATAAATTACTGATAATATGTTTGTGTTCAAATGAGATTAGTAAATCTGATTCCTATTTCTGATCTTTTTGAATAATATTTTTCTGGAGTTAATGTCTTTTTCTTGAGTTTAATTTTTTTTTTTAACATGACGCCTGCAAATTTGAACCTGTGAATCAGCTGAAGGATTTATACGCTACAGAGTCAAAGCTGATGTTTCAGTCAGTGATACATTTAGAACACTGAAACATGAATGTGGTCTACCATCATGTTTTCAATCTCTTAAGATCTGATCCATCATCTCTTGGACTAAGGTTTTCAGACCAAACATTTTGGCCATAATTAAGATGATTGCACATGAATATCAATTTCATCATTTCCATTCTACTAATTTGCTTGTATACCTGTGTGATTTCAACCCATTTGTAATCCATTTATTCTAATTTCGATGTAAACTCTAATGTTGCATGAGCATGCAGTCCATTTCCAACGTTAATGATTCCATTCTACTAATAAGATGGCATGTCTGAATAGTAGCGGAATTGTCATGTTGTTTACCCATAGTGGAGCAAGAATGCGTGGTCTATCCACGTCGGAGATGGATAGCATCATGTTACCCTGCCCATAGCGTAGCACGGGCACTCAGACTAGTGACAATTAATGTGTCACAGAGAGTATTATATAGCAAGATACGTAATTGGAGGGGGGAAATCTGTTATACCGCTAAAATCAATGTTGCTAACTGATACTCCCTTTGTCCAATAGAAGCTTGTTTTCTAGATTTTCTTAATTACAACATTGATCAATAATTTTGATAAATTTAATTAATTTAAATAATATAAAGTATATATATTATGAAAGTATTTTTTTGATGAATTTAAAAGTACAAATACTAGGTTTTTAAATTTAATCGAATCTATAAAAATCATTGATGGTGTTAGTTAACAAAAACTATAAATAAACTTCTACTGTGAAGAGGCAGTAGTAGCCTGCAAACGTTGTCACCGTATATTTGTTGTGGAGAAAGCAGCAGTGGGCGTCAGCACTAGGTGGAGGCAAGAGCTCCAAAGAACAACAACGGTGGTAAGATTTTTTTTCTTTTCATTTTGCCTCTGCTGAACGGAGAAGGTATTGTCCACTTACATGTGGGCCTTGCAAGTCCCTTTTGTCAAATTGCTATACACACATTGGAAGAGGTCCCTAACCTTTGTTGATCAATGAAATATAATTTCAATTACCATGTTATAAATTCTTGCAATCCAAACATAAAAATTCTTTATTCCTATATTTTCTATTCCTGTGGCTTTCTCATATTTTTCATCTCTGTGTTTTCTCTATTTCTATATTTTTTCTGCTAGTATATTTTTTCATACCTGTATTCCACATGGGTCTTCGTAGAGTTTAATTTCACAGAAAAAATGCAGAAAATATAGAAAAACTCATGCATTTCAAAGAGGGTCATATATGTATTGTATAAATGGGAGGATTTGGGTTGCATTTTCTTCGTCGTTTCTTCTATAATAAAC
This sequence comes from Zoysia japonica, assembly GCA_001602275.1. NCBI lineage: Eukaryota > Viridiplantae > Streptophyta > Magnoliopsida > Poales > Poaceae > Zoysia > Zoysia japonica. The sequence goes on from BCLF01000042.1 coordinate 2,165,691, forward strand.
TGACACATGGCTCGTGGGAAAACAAATATTAAGCCACTCAAATTTAGTCACTGAACAAAACATATTCATATTGCAGAATACTTGAACAATATCTTGACCGGGATTTTTATAGTTAATAGGAAATTTATTTTTTCCGATGCACCTATCTCAAAATATTGATAGGAAGTCATGCGGTACAAGGATGGGTGGAACTTAAGTTAAAAAAAGGGGTCCCCATCCAAGAATTTTCTAAGTCATCGTTTGTTCCCAAATAGTTTGTTTTTTCTACAACTCAGTGGTTATTTGGTAACGCACCGAGTCAGTAAGGTATGTTTGGACTTGCTCCATTCTTCGAAATTACAACGACTTTTTGTGTAAAAGGGTAAAATTTGTTTTCTGTTCTAACATGGCAAGCTAAACCTTGAAATGAGCTAAACCAATTAGGTGCAGTCAGGAAGTCGCTTCCCAATTTTATGCATAAAAATTTCAGTAAATTCCTGCTATTTCATAGTATTAAATTAACCGATTATGAAAGAAGTTAATGCTCCGTACTTCTTCATGCCCCCAAAGCCCATGAGGACGGATGCGGCTTCGGTGCTCCCGGTGCTGTGTTCCCGTGCTTGCTCCCGCCACATGGCGATGTTTTATTGGTCAGCCAGATTTTGTCTTTTTTCTAGGCCCAACACAGCACCCTGCCGTTAGTGTTATATGCTTCCAAAACAAAATAACCCTTTGGCTGTAAACGACGTTCAAATAAGGCAATGAATTTTTGTTTCCAAAATAGATAAGATGGCCCTGGCGCCAAATCGCTACATCATGCCGCCAAAATAAACAATACAGCGATAGAAGTTCTTCCGTGTCTGCCATTCTAAGACTTCTACGCCATGTTACAAAGATGACTTGTGAATTCCATCCAGGTACTGAAGATATGAAGGATACTCCTAAAACAACAGATTCATCGGCAAGTATTATGGCCCTCAATTCTCCCGTGCATATGACATCTTGTGCGGAGTACCTAGGAACAATACCACAATTAGACAAAGTAAGTGATTTCCACATCTCTCAAGAATTTACATCTGCAATCTAATGAAAAATAATGTTGAGTTACAAGATCATGCAAATATTGGGGCTTCTCAAACAAGGGATTTTCCTGAAGAGATGATTCCAAAGATTGACATGAAATTTTACTCTGAGCAGGAAAGCTTATGATTTCTACAATGCATATGCTAGAGAGATGACGAAGACATCCCTTCATTGATACATACAATGCTTCTCTACATACTATAGATGGTCCAATCACAAGAGATCGTACACGACAATTGAATTTAGAGGTGAGCTTGTTCTTAGACGCATGACTTGGAGATGCTCGAGACCGGCAAGACACGTTAAACTCTGGAGGAGATTCAATCCAACTCGAAGTCGACTTGCCCTCGGGTTCCAGGAGCAGTCCGCATTAAAACAGACGCCTAGGTCACGTACTGAATCTGTTTTGGACGTTCTTATATGAATAGAAAGCTAAAAAGATAAACTTTCCAACAACACTGGTCTCATCTCCAAATTTGACCAGACTCAACGGGAATCGTTAAAACAAGATGACATCCAGAAACTACCCTGGTGCTGCGATGCTATCTTTTGGCCTTTGCGTCGTGTATCTTTTTTAGGCCCATTAGTATTAGAGTTTTCTTTAAGGATGCTCTAAATTTTATATAATCAGTAGTCACTGTCATTAGGTTTAGGCTTTGATTAGTTTTCAACTGTTGTAAACAGTTTCACCGTTTGACAGTTTGTTGGATTTTAACTTCATGAGTTTAATTTAGATTTTGCAATTGAGTTGCGTTCTTCCTTGTTGTTGCTTTTGTTCTTTGATTCGCAGGATGGGATTAGCCTTCTTAGCGAGGTCAATCGTGTGTTGCACGTTTGATAACCAGAGGAGAAGTGGTGGTACGATTGCAGGGTTCAAATAGTGTTGATTTGAGGCCGGATCGATTGTGTGTCACATCTTCATCAAATCGAGAGTTATCACGACCTGACAGAAGATCGGAAACCACGTATACATCAAGTGAAAATCAGAGCATTATGTATACCATCAGGTTCACATCTATCCTTGTCAATTTTGCATTTATCATATCGCCCACAGAAAAACTGCTACACAAAAAAGTAGATCATTAGGTGTTCTCTGTCCAAACTGTGTTTAGCCTTTGCATAATTTTATTTTAAAGTTCATAGTGTTGAGTTTATGTCCTTAGTTGTATTTTAGTTGCTGGATTTTGATTTTTTTTACATCCAGGTGTTTCCTTCATCATCGTTCATTTGTTATCATGTTCGGATCTATTATCGTGTTTATATCTGTTATCATGTTCAGATCTGTTACTGGAGTCTGGACGTCAGTCAAGTAAGTAGAACTGATTTCTACTCCTGCTTTGCAAGCACCGAGCATATCAAAACGTTTCTTCTTCCATCCAAAGATGGATTTTTAGGTTTGACCAAATATTTTTATAAATTTGGTGTATTTTAGCAATATGAAAGCGAGAGTTCGTGGTGATTGGGGTAGTGCCATGCTCCCGTGTGCACCGACATGCGGCCCTGCCTTTGCCCCCGCCGCCACTTCGGCCACACCACACCGTTGTATGCCCAACATCCCTAGTGTCTCGCTACCCCATCCATATATCGTCTCGCATTCCAAGCTGCCGCCTTCACCTCCTCTTAGCACAGATCCGCCTATCCCATTGAGTAGCTCCAGCCCGGTTTCATTTGCACATTAATTTGGCTCCTCCCCCATCCGGCCGCCTTAGCCCAGGATCTAGTAGCTTCAACCCCAACGCTCCTCCACAGCACCTCTTCTGGTGTTGTTACCCTTTTTCAATTCCTAGCATTCATCGAGGCTCACCATCGAGTGAGTGATGGACCAGATGGTGGGACGGGCAACGGTGCGCTGTTGGGTGGATGCCACCCTAGCCGGCTGATGCTGGACACTAAGCTAGCTATAAAGATGGAGGCCAAGGTGTAGATCTGAATGACCTGCCCTAGAGTGACAAGTGCGTCCTCGGTTACCTGCACCCCATCCACACTGCAAGTCGTTTCATGAGTTATGTTTAAAGTATCTTTTATGATAAAATTAATCACAACAAATTAATGATATTTGAGGAACCATATTGAGATGTGCCATGGTTCATTAAGTGATGAGTCATTAACGAGTTTGAATTTGATTTGAGTTGCAAAGTTCTTGTGGATCACATTTGAGTCTTGATTGGTTATTGACTAACTGGTGAAATGGTGAAGATGCTTAAGTGTTTAGAAGAAAGAAAAATGTGTTTGCTTATCTCATGATGTGTAGGTACATAGAGTTTACTTGACGGTGCCGGAGGATCAGGCAGAAGTTGGGGGCTTAGGGCTGGACAATCGAGAAGTCAAGGGTGATCCACACCGTACACATGGAGAAGGCAAGAGGCATGGATGGTTTCATAATTAAGCCTCAAAACCGTGAATGTGATGAAGATGGTGGGTTGACAAGTCAAGGTGAGCAGGATGCTGGTGCAAGTGACAAGAGGGCCCGAGGAGCGAGACTGAGAGAGACTTGCCGACGGTCAAGATCGCAAAACAAGGGACACACGTCAACATTGGGAAGTCATGCTTTGAGAAGTGTGCAAGACGATTTCTTGATTTGGGCCTCAAAACCAAAGGTGTGGATGGTGGTGTACATGGCACCATCGTGAATGTTTCATCGCAGTAAAGCAAAATTATGAAGGGCTCGATGGTACCCGAGCGACGAATAGAATGTTGGACAATTTTGCCCCTAAGTTATGCTAAGAGTAAGAGTATTTTAGACATGCTTAAGGAAGCTATAAATAAAAGAGATGGCTGGTTGGAAGGGACAGTGACTCCCACCTTGCCATTTGGTAGTTCATTTTGCTTGAGCTAGGATTTGCTTCATGTTATAGTGGAGATGAGAGATGGTGTGAGAGGCAAATTTTGTTCTTCCAATGAGTGTGAGGATGAGGGCGGTTTTCTAGCCAAGTAGTTGATTTGTAACCTGAACATTTCAATCAATGAAACAAGTTCAAGTTGAATCATTTTTGTGTTCATCCCCTTTTCCTCCCTCTTCATGAGTTTTTTGGTGCTTCTCTTGAAATCTCGGATTTGGTGGATTTTAGTTGGATTTCTTAGGGTTACATAGTACTAGGATGTGCTAGAACCTTTTTCATATTGATCCTTGATTGAATCCAGGGCACGAGCACTTTTGATTCCATTGATTCCTAATTTTGTCCAAAACTTAGGTCTTTCACCAAAAATTTAATATCTGTTTCATTTCTTGAGCTTTTTGAGAGATTCTTATTGGAATAACTTCAGATGTTCAGAGAAAGTTACGATCCAAATTTCACGATTTTTGGAGATCATTTGTCTGGGTTTTCGTATTTTTTTCTTTGGGACTGTCCAAACACTGGAGTCTCTGGCACAATACCAGTGTCTGAGGTCATTTCAGAGAACCTCTTCCTGGATAATCTGGCTTGGGACCGGACTTTCCGGTACCAAAGGTTCCGATTTGACCCTGCAGTGTCCGGTAAAGAGTGCATAAACTACTTTTTGAGTTGAATTCTTTTGGTTTTGCTTTCGCTCGTTGAGTACATCGTTTGGATCACTTCTAGCACTAATTCATCATTAGTTGATGTTTTTAATCTTAGTTATTCAAGTTAAGAGACACGTTAGATTGATTTTGGGATATAAGCCAAGTTCTTGAGTAAAACTTTATTAACTTCCATTCCCCCCCTCTGGTCGTCATCTTCAATCCTTCAATATTTTTATAATTTTTTAATAAGATAGAGAGCCAAATATGATATCTAAAAATTAAATGTGTTAAAAATTTAGGGACATAGGTAGCACTATCTTTAGTCAGAGTAGCATATTAATTTTTTCCCCTTTAATCATGAACAATTAATATGTGTATGAGTTATACTAGTTCGCTTGTTGCTCCATCAAACTATCTCTTATGAGGTGAATAATTTAAATTTTAGGACGTTCGCTAAAACGCATGGACACAACTGTAAAACCGAAAGGGAGGAAGATAGACCTTCCGTAAATGTGCTACTGGTTCCTGTAGCTCCACCCACTGGCGGAGCTCCTATGATGCCTTGTACTCACGTGAATACCCAGCTTTAGTGTAAATCAACTATATGTGTGCAAGCCCAATAATTCAATTGTTTCAGTACCCAGCTACAATGTGAAACTTGAGGCAACATTTTGTTTCGTTTGTTAATTGTTTAAGCATAAGACATGTTTCATCTGGAGATTTTTTTCTTAACCATGGTTTTAGAAATTGGCATATAAAATTAGTAAACATGGTGGTGGTGCAGGTAGTGTTCACAATATGGCTCAAGAGAAATATGATTTGTTCATGAGACCTAAGGTAAAAATTATTGATAATTTTATTTGCATCACAAAATAAGAGAAGGTTATTTGTCCCGTCACTCATTTGTTAACCCTTTTTTTTTAATGTGAAGAAAGACGATATCATCAAGCTATCCCAAGCAAAGAAACTATAAAATTAAATTAATTTCTTTCAAATTTTATAATTTTTGTTATTTAGTTGACACAACTATAGTATGAACGATTGGTACTTAAAATTCACATTGAACACTAGCCAACGTGATGGGATAAATTTTTGGTGTGGAATACTTTATCATCGAAATCTAGCTTCGCCATGGCCTCCACCACGTGTAAGAAAAAAACCGTTGAATACGCTTTTTGCAAGTCTTTTTCTCTCTTTGCTCGTCGTCTCCTGTCGCTGTAGCTGTTCTCTGCCTTCTTTGCGTGGGTCAGGGTTTACTCTGTACATAGCCGTCGTACTCTCTCTCTCTTGAAAAAAAGTTTATTCCTAGTTGACTGTGTTTTTTTTTTCTTTTTAGCAAGAGTTATATAAATTTTATAAACTTTAATAATATAAAATATATATTTTTAAATTTATTATGAAAAATATTTTTATAATATGTAATTTATATGTTTATAAAGTTTATCAAATTTTTAAAAATTATTAATTAAAGAGAAAAACAAAGTATAGTCTAATAAATTTAGAAATAGATTTTTTTAGACGGAGAATAGTATGGTACCCAGCGCACATTGGACCCCTGACGAAACGGCCAGCCACAGCACTCGCGTTTTCGACCCACCCGAGCGGCCAAACGAAGCCGCGGCGGCGCTGGGCAGCAGTCGTGCTCGTATTTTACTACCACTTCCACGCCCCATCGCGCCCCTGCCGCGGTCCGCAACCCTTCGGCGATCTCAAGAGCCCGCATTGCGGCGCCTCCTCGGTCCCGTTCCTCCCTTCGATACCCCCGATAAAACGCCTCGACTCCTCCGGTGCGAGGAAGCTGCTACGTGACAGAGGTGGTGACCTGGCCGATGGCGCTCTCCTGCATGCGATGCCCTGCGCGGGCCGTCTCTGCCCGCCGCGCCGTTGGGCCGCCGGTCCCCGCCCTGGTCGCCGCGGTCTCCTTCGCCAGATGCGCCGGCTTCGGGAGGTCCGCCGACGCCGCCGCGGCCTCAGGGTGGCGCGTCGACGCCGTCGCGCCGCAGGGAGGTGCGTGTGGGCCTTGTTCCTTCTCTCGTTCCAATTTCTGTTTGATTTGAAATCGAACCCGCGGATTGAAGGTTCTCTTGTTCGAGTTGTGCGGCAATAATTTCTTGTTTTTTATGGGTACAACTCATAGAATTGGAAATTGGGACATAGCACCTCACGTGGCTTTGTTTTAGATGCTTGAGATAATCTAGATGTTTTTCACTGTCTAGAAATTGGATAAAGCTGCTTTATCCATAGATTTAAATTATCGCGCAGGGATAATAAACATATAGGATTGTCATAGTTTACTTCTGTTATTTTTTTTTACCATAGCAACTGGACTCAGATAAAAACGAAACTGCAGTAAATATTGCTGGCATGATAGGACCACTGTTCAAGAAGGTGAAGCAGCTCGTAACGCTAACGCGTGAGTAATATACCACTTGTTTTTTATGTGTTAATAAAGTTTCACTTATTTTATTGATGTGATGTATTCTTTTGCAATTCTAGTTTCTATCGTTCACTTTGCGCTGAGTGTGCTTAATGCTGAGTAAAAGTTATTGTTTTCATTAAATTCATTTAAAACTTACAGTGCGGATTGAGTATTTCATGTGATGAAGATTACGATATGGATGGCTATTCTTACTTACCTTACATTTGATAACCAGTGAAACTTCCCATGGATGCTGCTGTGGAGAACGCAGTCACACCTGACACCTCATCAACGGCAGAAAATGGAGCACCCTCAGAAATTACCTTGGATGATTTCGAAGACTTGAATGATCTTCGGAAAGATGATAATTCTACTGTTAGTATCACCGTTGTCGGGGCATCTGGTGACCTTGCCAAGAAGAAGATATTTCCTGCCCTCTTTGCTCTCTACTATGAAGATTGTCTTCCAAAGGCATGCCTATGTATATCTTGGTATGATGAAAAACTGCAGATTCTTTTTAAAATATCTAAGACTGTAGCGTTCTTTTCTGTAGCATTTCACCATCTTTGGTTATGCACGGAGCAAGATGACAGATGCTGAACTGAGACACATGGTCAGCAAAACACTTACTTGCAGAATAGATAAAAGGTAACTTAACCTGAGATGATTTGTAATCATAAGTTTTCTTTTACTAAACGAAACTCCTACAGTGTACTTTTTTTTTTATATAACTGGTGGTTGAAGCAATTCTGTTTTTACAGGGAAAACTGCAGTGAGAAAATGGAAGAATTCCTAAAAAGATGCTTCTATCACTCAGGCCAATACGATTCGGAGGAGCATTTCATGGACCTAGATAAGAAGCTAAAGCAACATGAGGTTTGCATATTCTAATCAAGTCTAGAACGTATTGTTATTTTCCTTGTAATCTTCATGTTGTCCTACCTTTTTTTGTTCGAGCAATTCTTTTTCTCGTAGAAATGCTGATATTCACATTCACATGTTCATCTGTCAGTCATCACTATTTTATTTTGTATCTCATTTTTTGCTGTTTTATTATTGCCAAATGTGTTGTATTCAGCTATTGAGTTTCTTGTCTGCTCTTTTCTAATGATCTGTTTTTATCATGTTAAAATTGCTCTCTTTAAACTGTGTGCAATGTTCCGAAAAGAGATATTCACCAAAAAAGTCAAGAATAGTTATAGAAGTATAAATTTTGGAAAATAAAATGCACAGAACTAGATGGAAACATATGATCTGGCGAGCTAACAGCTATTGGCATTAGAAATGCAAACTCTATCCAGCAAAAAATTATCAACAATGCAGCTTTTGATACTAGTAAATCCATTTCACTACTTGAAATTAATGTGCTTATAATCTGATGACTCTCTCGCTCTTTATCTGCAGGGTTCCAGAGTTTCTAACCGTCTTTTCTACTTGTCGATACCTCCTAATATATTCTTGGATGTTGTCAAATGTGCTAGCAAATCAGCATCTTCTATGAATGGTTGGACAAGGGTAATTGTTGAAAAGCCCTTTGGCCGGGACTCAGAGTCTTCTGCTGCATTAACAAGAGGGCTGAAGCAGTATCTTGTGGAGGACCAAATCTTCAGGTAACATAGGCCCTGTTTGGTTCCGCTTATGAGCGGCTTATCGGTCAAATAAGCGATAATCCCACCAAACGCCTCGCTTATTCGCGCTTTTCCTGGCCGCCGCTTTACAGATTTGAACTACGATAAGCGAAAAGCGAGAAGCGAGAAAATCTTGGCTTTAGCTTATAATCTAAACGTGGCTGAGATAATCGTTCCCAAACAGGCCCATAAGAATTTAGTGGAAACTGTGTGCATTTGTAAAATATTTATGGGCTAATGCTTGAATAAAATGGTTCTTATCCCCTGAAATTGTCAAAATATTAAAAGAAAAGAACCAACATAATGAAAAGAGGCAGCGAATTATGAGATGCTATATTTTGTATTTCCTTGCGAATATCTTATGAATGATGTATTCTAATTTTTCTTTTCATTTAACAGGATTGATCATTACCTGGGCAAGGAACTGGTGGAGAATTTGTCTGTTCTCCGTTTCTCAAATCTTGTTTTTGAGCCCCTTTGGTCACGTCAATATATAAGAAATGTGCAACTTATATTCTCAGAAGACTTCGGCACAGAAGGACGTGGCGGGTATGATTTCATGGGTTCTTTTATCCATCCATGTAGGTCCATACTGCCGTCTCTTATTTGATAGTGGGTTTCAGGTACTTCGATGGCTACGGTATTATTCGCGACATAATGCAGAACCATCTTCTTCAAATACTGGCCCTATTTGCAATGGAAACTCCTATAAGCTTGGATGCAGAGGATATACGAAATGAGAAGGTCTGTACCACATTCCTGCAACAATTGTGGGCATGGTATATGAGAGAAGTTATGAATTGTTGAATGCAGATTTTAAAAATTACTGGCATAGGACATAGATCAACTCTGGCTGGATGGGCCACTTTGAGTCATTCATTTCAATGTCGTTTATCAATAACCTAAAGCAGAATGCTGTGATATTTTTTTTTATCTTTATTCAAGGATCATGTCATATAAGTTCCATACTATCTGCCAGGTCAAAGTTTTGCGGTCCATGAAGCCCTTGCAACTTGAAGATGTTATAATAGGACAGTACAAAAGTCACACAAAGGGTGGTACGACATACCCTGGATACACTGATGATAAGACAGTGCCCAAGGATAGTGTTACTCCAACATTTGCTGCAGCTGCACTTTTCATAAATAATGCTAGATGGGATGGAGTTCCTTTTCTTATGAAGGCTGGAAAAGCTTTGCATACAAAACGGTATGTATCAAGTAATATTAAGATATTATGTAAAAAATTCAAGGTCTTTACCAACAGAAACTATTATTCGATAAGGCATTCTTTTTGCATGTTAAATTATCTCAATCAGTAATTATGAATGCACATACATTTTAGATAACAATCTGAAGCTAGTCACATTATGTTTCCTTATATATCTCTTTCCATTGCAACACAAACTGCTTGTTCTTAACATTTTATGCCCCAAAGAACCTGACTTTGTATTCTTCCTAAACACATTTCAGTGCAGAGATTAGAGTCCAGTTCAGACACGTGCCTGGAAATCTCTACAAGGGGAGTTTTGGCACTGATCTTGATAGAGCTACTAATGAGCTTGTGATACGTGTGCAACCAGATGAAGCTATATACCTAAAGATTAATAACAAGATTCCTGGACTTGGTATGCGACTAGATCGAAGTAATTTGAATCTTCATTATGCAGCAAGGTAATATTATTTTCCGTGCATTTTATATTTTTAAAAGATTGAGGTATCACTACTTTATATCTAACCAGGAACTCTTATCTCTTCACACTAAAACAGCTGGACTCAACTACTAGCTTTAGTGCATGCTTCTTTTTTTATTTGTTTATTTAGGTTGAGCCTGCATTTGCAATATCAATTATGTTCCTTTGTTACTTTCCGTGGCTCATAAAATTACAACTCTCCAGTTTGGCAGATGATTGATCATTGATCCTTGATTTAACCTAGTGGCAGTTTGTTGTTTCATTTTTTACTAGCTAATGTTTATAATGTTGGGCTGCCAGCTAAGTGTACTGTATGCTCATAGCTATGCAAGTCTCGCCATCGTTTGGACCTTATGTTCCCATTATTCCTCTTTAAATTTATGCTTGGGAGTATGTACAAGAACACCTTTGTTATCTATACCTTATTCCATGAAATCCTAAACGGTAAACGGTGGTTAAACGGTGACCCACCGTTTAGGTTTTTTTCAGTTTAAACGGCTGTTTAAACCGGTTTAATCAAGCTCAAAATGGGATTAAACGGTTTAAACGACCTAAACGGTCACTTTCCGTTTACAGTTTAAACGGGTTTAAACGCCTGTTTAAAACCGTTTAGGAAAACAAGGACCTTATTTATCCTTAATTTTAAATAGCTTTAGCTGCATCTAATAACTTAATAATCATTTCAATTGAAGATTAAGTTGGATAAAAAAGTTATTTAATTGGCTTAGGCCATCCATATTGCATATTGCCTAGTGGCTCTATTCTTCATCAATGCGATGGGCCAAATTGATCTCTTTTTTTTTGAGGGAATGCCAAATAGATCTGTTATTCAGTAGAAACATTGAAGTCAAATGCATTTCAGTATTCTTCATTCCTTCATTCTATTTTATTTGACTATTAATGGCTTTCTAGTAAAGTTATGGTATTTTTGAAATATTTGGCAACAAAACTTTTCATATCATATCTATATTTTGAACATTTTGAACAGTTGTCCAGCCAAATTTTTTCTTAACTGT
>BCLF01000042.1:2177418-2197754 GCA_001602275.1 Zoysia japonica
AATTTATATTTCGAGCATCTGTTGCAGCCTTGTAATACCTATGTGTTGACCACGTAAAGATTAGGGATGGAGCATCTCCAAAAGCTCCCCATTAAGTCCCCCTAAATCAAAATTTAAGGATTTAGTGTAAAAATCCTCCTCCAACAGCTCCCCTAAACACCTCCCTACTTTTGAGGGTCTCCAAAAATCTCTCTATCCGGAGGTAGATCTGAGGAACTTTCTGGGGTCCCCAATCCCATCTCTCGTGCAACTAACCGTCAGACCGGTTATTCACTTAACTCAAATTTAAACTATATTTAGAGAAGCTGTTGGAGGAGGTGATTAAAATGGACCCTGAAATTTGTTTGGCTGGCCCCCAAAAGATACATTTTGGGGTGATTTTTGGAGGGAACTGTTGGAAATGCTACGGGGTTAGATGGTCCCATGTGTTAACCTTTGTCAAAAAAATGGGTCTGGTTCTGGTTGTCCTGTTTCCTAACTATTTAACTGTAGTCTTGAAGGTGTGGTAGCTTGTAAATTAACTAAAGCATACTCGCATTCTACCACTACCACCTTCTCTGAGGTATTTACTTATCCAGTTTCTTCACATAAATTACCCACCTCTTTTCTATTTCTTGAATTAGGTACTCCAAGGAGATACCAGATGCTTATGAGAGGCTCTTACTTGATGCAATCGAAGGCGAGCGAAGGCTTTTCATTCGTTCTGATGAGTTGGATGCTGCATGGTCTCTCTTCACACCTCTCCTGAAGGAGTTGGAAGAGAAGCGTATCGCTCCAGAGCTCTACCCTTATGGGAGCCGTGGACCTGTTGGCGCTCACTATCTTGCAGCAAAGTACAATGTGAGATGGGGTGACTTGAGTGCAGAGCACTACAAGGCATAATACCAAGATGATTATTAGTTTTGTGATATTCGTACTGTTCCATTTCTGTAAGGTTTCTGCCCTATTAATGGGATAGATGCAGGAGAGAACGGATCAGAATAAAGAGCACTGTTGAATAGGTTGGCATGGTCTACTATCTAAAATCGGTCCCTCAAGAAGGAATCTCAGCGACTGGGTGTTGAAGCGGGCCTTTTTAATGGCGCCGCTTGTATGTGCTGACTCTGCATGAGTGATGACATTGCTGCTGCTTTACCGGTGCGCTACTCTGTTTATAGATCCCTGTAAGTTTCGGAGTTCAGGAGTTTTATTTCAAAATGAATAATTGTAGCAAGGTAAATTTACTATTTTATAGCTCAAGTGTTCTGCGCTGACAGTCATCCACGTCTCCCGTTGTCCTTAGCCATCGGATGCGGACCGTGTGGTGGCTGTTCTTGGTGGGTGCGCAACTCCTTGACCATCGTCCCTACGACTCCTTGACAATCGTTCCTCTTCACGGTGTGCCTCTCCTTGTCACAACACACGGCGTTCCCGATGAGCAGAACAGGAAAACAGTGTGAGGAGCAGGGGAACTACATTGTTTTTCTTACTTCTTTGACAAGTCTCCAGCTACAACGCACACCACCTTTTATAGCCTGGCACGCAGGGAAAAAAAAAGAAACATGCCATTCTCCTTCCGCTTTCAAAATCTGAAAATGTTCCGTAGCTTCCCAACTGCGTCTACACTGTAACCACAGCTCCCACCAAAGGCGTCACACCTCCCCTGCCTTTAGAACAAGAGGAAAATGTTGTTTCACCGCATTGTAATCTTCCCAAGTAGCTTCCTCTACAGGCAAGCCCGACCACTTGATCAAAACTTGAGCAATACTTAACAGGCAATCTTTTGAAAGGGACTTATATTTATTGCGTATTTGAGAAAAAAAAAGGAACATAAGGGCCAAAAAACTTAAAAGCAATCTTTTGAAAGGGAGGATTAACCACAGACTGATGCGCATAAGGTTGGAGTTTTAGGAGGACCAGATCATCAATCTGGAAGAAGCGATCCATATGATGCTTATCTTCTTGATTCTTCATCTTGCTCTATGCTGCAGCTAAGTGATGTTTCAAGAGAGCATAATGTGCAGCTGGAGCCGATAACAGTTCAGAGAGAGCTTGATCAGTAGTGTCCGTAATGAGATGTGCAGCAGAAAAGGGGGGATCATATCCATATGGAACTTCAAAGGGATAACAGACAATAGTATAATGGTGAGCAGAATTATACCTGCTAAAGGCAACTGATTCGTCAACTTCAGAGTGTTGCCTGAATAGAACAGCGCAAGTACATCTCCAAACATTGATTAACTCGCTCAGATTGACCATTCATTTGAGGGTGATAAATAGTACTCATGGTAAGCTTAATATCAAACATCTTGAACAAATAGCGCCAAATAGAACTAGTAAAGATTTTGTCACGGTCAGAGATGATGGAATTATGTAAACCCCACAATTTGACAACTTTGTTCAGGAAAACTTAAGCAACATGAGGAGCAGAGAAGGGATGCTTGAAGGGGGGAAATGAGCATATCTAGAGAAATGGTCAACAACAACCAAAATGGTGTTACAACTCTCTGATTTAAGCAAGCCTTCAATGAAGACTATTGTCACATTGTTGGCGTTTCTTATGTCACCACTAGGGTGGAGTAAGTAATAGCCTTGGTAAATCGATACTTAATTAGGCAAGGTTGCGAAGGCACACAATTGCGAAATTGAAACCATTGTAGCATTTCACCTAGGAGTATTTCAGGTATTATATTTATCCCACGAAAAGGCAGTGGTATAGGAGAATTCATACTAAGTACCATACTCACTATTTGACTCTAATTGAATAACTAAGTCTCAAACAATGGTGAAGAATAAAGAGGATAGTGGACACACATTAAAATAATCTACACTAAAGATAAATTAGTGGTAAACCAACAAGCAAGCCTATTTCTTATGTACTTCCTAACATAGTTGCAGGAGTTATATACCAAGGTATAATCATCTACAACACGACTTAGTTCCATGCACATAGGCAATACCAGGGTGATGCTGCCTGATTGGGTTAACAATCAGGGGACATGTTCTTATCATAAAGGCCCTAAATCATATCCGAACGTGGAGGATTATAAAGGTGGATGGGACTAGGCTATCACCACCCGCTGCCTAACTCTAACAAACTGTGGCCGTACACCTTCATTCAATGAAGGGGAAAAATCCAAACACCATGTCTACATTATCCAATAACACCTTAACCATTCCAGATAGCAAAACTAGGACTAAGACATACCAGACACAAATTGAACCAATGCCATGGCATGGATTGACTAGCCTAAACATGCATCGATCATCATAACAGTATAAATACTCCAGCATAGTATAATTATACTTTATAGACATATAGTTCGGCACAAAAGGCAGCAAGGCTTGGTCGACTGACCTGTGGGATCGGTCTACCCTGGGGGAGCTTATTTGGTGCCAAGTTTCCTCATGGATCCCTCTCTGTGAGTCCTCTAGAGATTCTTCGAAATATTCTTTTCATCTTCAGGGTTTGACTCCATCTCCGATGACTGCCACATGGTGACTTGATTCTTCTTTTTGTTGACTTACGATGTGGGTCAAAATCCCAAATTTGTATAGTTGATTCACCTCATTCATATATTTTCTTCAAGTACAAGTGAAACTACATTATTTAAGATAAAATGCATGCAAGAAATGCTGAGTCCTTCTTTAATTTTAAAGGATTATTGATGGTCTAAGAGGTAGTTAAGCACAGCCAACAATCTGACCCAAGCTAAACCTTTGCTTGTCCTGAGCAAGGATAAGGATAGGCTCGGTGGATCAGGAGTTGATACTATGCTCTACTCTCAAAATGTACCATACTTACAATAGAGATACTCAACCTTGTATTGAATGAGTTGGCAATGATACTTATCTGTTTTACCTTAGTCCTATGGGGCTTGTAGCTTCTCTTTGCCTTGGGCAGTTGAGAGATGGAACAGTTTAAGAACATACATTTTCTTATCCCTGGTGAAACTTTGTTTTCCAAATCTTTTAAAAATTTTAAAATCGAAACAAGTTCCTCAAATGACACTCTCGAACCGCTCATGTGTTTCCTCACCAAGTTGCCTTTCTTTCCCTACCACTTCTAATAAGGCCTTTGTGGAGCTCAAGGATGGGAAAATGTATAAAGCATACTTGCATCACTTATGTTGCATAGTCAAAGACTGGACCCAAAAAAGATAGCAAAACATAGACTATGATCAAAATGTGCAAAGTGTGTGCATGTAAGAGGATGTATGTGGTGGTGAATGAGACCAGTTTTTTATTGACTCACTCTCTTTTATTTTATCTGACAATATGGCCATCTTTTCTTTTTCTTCTCTTTTCTGCCATGCTATTCTCAGCCTGCCATTTTCTTTTTCTTTTGCATGTACACTAACTCAGAAATCTACGGAGATAGGATAGTTTCACTTTGTAGCTAGGATTAGAGCAATTAGCTCAACAAATGCAAATTTGAATAAGCAGTCAACAGGTACTGTGTTGGTTCTAGCTAAACAAAGCTAGAGATGCAAGTTTAGACACAAATGTTGTCACACAAACAGCAGCAACTACAACTCACTTTTCTTCTCTCTCTTTTTCTTTTTTTTTATTTATTATTCTATTTTTCTTCATCTTATTTTTTCTTTTCTATTTCTCTCTTTTTTTCTAGAAGGCCAGAAATGGGAACCAAAAACCTCACACATCAGATGTTAGAGCTCTTTGGTGATTGCGACGAGCTAGGATGGAATTTTAAGCCTAAGTCGGATCTGTTGGACACAAAACTCGATGATCTTTTAGATTGTATTCAAACGTTCCAAACAAAGAATGAATGAAGGAATATGGCCATTTTTGTCAATAATAGAATCTAATACTTGAATCTATTATTCACAACAAAATCGGATCTCGATTGATTTCTATCTTCTTTTGTAGATATGGATTAGGACGAGAATAAAAAACTAACCAAATGTGGTGCAACACAAAAAAAAAAAAGATGGTGATGTGGTTGGCAGTGCAATCCAAACGTACCTCAAAAGGTATGTGGCAATAAATCGAAACTCTAAAGTGTAGACACTAGGACCAACAATATGACACAATGATGCAACCACTAAGTCAACAATGCAAAATACTGAAAAGAAATATGCATGCAAAGGCTCAAAGGTTATAGGATAGCAGGAACTAATCAATATTTTCTTTTTTGGATTTTTATGTGAACAGTAGCAAAACTAAAGATGAGAGGGAATAAATCTTCTGAGCAACCTGAAATCTGATACTACTTGATTTTAGAGGCGACTCTCGTGATCCAACTACAACAAAGAGGTCGTATGCACCTTAACTATTGTAGAACCAACTCCTAGTGGTTCTTGATATTGCTGAAACAGCAATGTCAACCTGAATATAATGTTCGATTCTGACATGCAATCTAAGAACAATCAAGAACAAGATGTGGTAAAACAAAAATCACTCAAGGTTGGGTTCCCAAAAGCTACCTTATAGATGGTATTTGACACAACTAAAGATTAGAGTTTGAGAAACTAATATAAAAGAAAACCAAGTATACTTGGTGGCGGCTAGGACCTATAAATAGGTGGAAGGATGGTGAAAGTGGGGCTGGGGTCATCTTCAAACCCTATAGCGCCCCCTAATGGGTTCAACTTGACACGTGCCAACGACCTAATTTGGAGTGACACAACACTTTATGTATTAAAATGATGATTGGCGTTAACTCCATTATGGTACGAAGGTGAGGCTGAAACCTTTGTAAGTTAGACTTGACGAGTTTTCTAGAAAGTACTTGAATAGCCAAATTGGAGTCCGTACAAAATCACAGCGGTCTTCACAAGTTGGTCCTGTTCAGCCGTCCGAATACTGCCTGCGTGACCTCCCTTCCTTTGGAGTCCTCTCCATTATTTGTAAGCAGGATAACATAATTGATGTCACTTGAAGGGCTCGAGTGATTGGTCCTTGTATGGCTCTTGGAGTAGCGGTCACGCTAGGAGACGTGGCTGGTATAGAAGGTGTGGTGTCCTCATCAGGTGCATCCCCTCCTGCATGATTTGGTTGGTAGCCTACACATTCATCAAATGAAGTAAAAGCTAGCAGCGCAAAAAAGCATCCAATCCGTTAATTTGTCACGTCTAAATTGAATAATTGGGCAAGAAACACAGGCAACTCTTATCAGTAAGCCAAATGACAATGCACTGAGTTTGCTGGTGTGAACCTACTTTACGTCCCAAAATGTACAAGCTTTAGCCTACATGACAATTGTAAGCCTACTATGGATAACCGATTTAATCAGCAATGCAAAATTCCTTTTTTTTTTTTTACATTTTTGTATCTTCCGATTCCTTCCTAATAAGTGTGTCGTGTACCATGCAAGGCATTCTCGTGTGCTGCCTGAAACTTTAGCAGTATTCATGCTACTCCCTAAATAAAGACGGAACCCATCCACAGAAAATCTAATTACCGAAGCTGGCATTTGACCCAGCCAAAGCTGCCAGTAACACTTTTAGTAGCTTTTTAACGGCCTGATGTGACAAGCAAAATACTCGATCGAAAGAATCCAAATTCCCAAGGCCTAGATATGGCAAGAAGAACACAATGAATAACGTGAATCCTGAGAGCTAGCTATAAGAAATACATTTCTCTTCAGCGTATATAGTAACAAGATATTCAGGTCATTGAATTCGCAACAAGACTGCCTCTTCCCTATCTCAACCATTTTCCAATCCTACATGCAAGAACGTCGTTAACCTCTACCACATCTCTACCATCTTCCAATCCCCTGTTATCTCATTTCCAGGGGTCAACAGTTTCCACTGAAATTGTTCTTCTTGATAACTTGCTAATCGAAACCAGATCATTGTACCTATTGTGTTGTTTCTGGCCTGTGTAGTCTGTCCTGTGACTGGTGGCAATGGATCCAATGGAGCCACAACGAGGGAAGGAGAAAGATCGACCTAGCAATTCATATTCCCCATTTCTTCTATTTTGTTTTAACTTTCCAGTCTACAATTGCTCGTAAGCTCAGTGTCCATATCGCATCACTTCCAAAGTATTTATTTTGGAAATTTAGGATAATATTCTGTCGACAATTGTTCCTACGCTCAGTTTTCATATCACATCAATTTGTGTACTCTATGTATCCTTCTTAAGTTCATACGTATGCAGATATGCATACATCCTTCAGCCTTTTCTTTTGATGATTTTGGATACTTTATTTTTTAAATGCAGGTCAGCTTATGTCTTGCCTACCACAACATGGTATGGTTTTGCCACAGGATGAGCCCTTGCCCGCATCAAGGTTGTATAAAAGTGGTGATTTCAGTCAGGGTGGACCAGGGAGAAAGGGATTGCTGGGCCCCATCCATATCTGGATCAGCAATCGATACCAGTAGTTCTGCCCCAATGTAGGAATGACAATTTGGGTCCCGGGTTCGAGTCCCCATAGTGTGCAGAGTACATTTTATTTCGCACAGGTGACCCGTCGGGCTGAATAGAGCCAACTATCTGGCCCAATCACCCTTTAGGCCCACTCCAGACACGTTTAAATAAAAGGCAACACCCAAGGCAACCCTAATCGATTCAATCCATGCTCCGGCCGCCAGCCACCCTAACCGCTTCACCTGCCCACGCCTCCATCTCGCGCCGCACCGCTCCGATCCAGGCCACCGCTGCTCTGGGCCACAATTACACCGAGTCGCCACGCTGTGCAGGACCACCACCATTGCGCCACTCCGGGCTGCTGTCACGCCAAGCCACTGCCCTGCACAGGGCCACCGCCGTCACGCCGAACCACCGCGCCACGTTGGGCCATTGTTGTTGCGCCTTGCCGGACCGCCATCGTGCCAAACTGCGCGCCACATTGGGCCACCTCCTGGGCGCTCCTCCGACTCTACGCCGCACCTCTCCTCCGACCTTGCGGCGCCTCACGTCTCCTCCAACGTTGTGCCAGGTCCCCTACTTTGCCAGCGACAAGCCGCCGCCAGCCCCTCCGTCATTCCTCATAGGTTCACCTCCAGATCCGCTATGGCAGCCATGATTATTATCTAAATTTTATTGTGAGAGATGTACTGCAGTGTTTTTTGCCCAACACCTAACAGGATCGGGTGCTTGTTTTCACTTTTGACCCGCGGATGCAGGTGTGGGTCTGATATGCACCTGTGAAGTTTTTTGAAATGGCGGGTTTTTGCTAAACCAGACCAGAACCCGACCTGTTGCCCCCTACCCCAAAGGGGTTTGAAATGACCACAGTTCCAAATCCATTCTCCCAATGGACCGCATAACAATTCTATGCAGTCTGAGAGGACCTCCATGGCAGCACCTCCGTCTCCTGCTGTAATCAGGAGGTCAATATCCCAGGTAGTGATTGCAATCACATCAGCCCCCATTTGAATATTCTGTTGGTGATGAGGGCATGAGGCCACATAACACCACAAAGCAGTCTTGAAAAATGAAATAGCCGCAGCTGAGTAAGACCCCACCAAAAGCTCTCTGATATCACCTACAAACACTTGGTTAGAATTCCAGGCAAAAACAACATATCAGCCCCCCGATAATAGTGAAATGCATCGGGTCCTTAAACTATTCGTGTATGGTCACTTAGATCTTTAACTTTCAAAGTGATCAAATGGGTCTCAGATCTATCTAAATGGTGCATATCCAGGTCCAAACTACATCATCAGCCCTATAAATCCGATGTGGCACTGCCATGTGGATGGTGACACACGTGGCGCTGCCACCGTGAGATATAGCTGGTACTAATTGAGATGAGAGTGAAATGCATGGGTAGCCCTAAACTATGGTCCTCTTCTTATCTAGGTATTTAAACTATAGTTTTGCATTTATAGTCCCTAAACTCTGCTTTTTTTATTTTTGCCTCTCTAAATAATTTTCACTTTCTCATTTAGGTCCCCAACTTTACAATAAATGTTCAATTTGTTGAGAAAAAACAACGATATGAATCTATCATATACAAATTCTTTAAGTTAGCCACTAAAATTCTGTCATCCAAAAAACAACTAGTGATGAAAGAAAATTTTACTTGCAGATGCTTATTTATCTTTTCCTGTCCTGCTACATGTGTTATTGTAATGAACTAACAACAAAGGAAAAATATAACCGATCATTTGTCATTATTCACCATAGCTTACTTACTAATTGTCTTATTTTAAAAAGTATGATAAATGTCATATTTTTTTATAATTTGCATTTTCATTAAAGGTACTTAAAAATGATTTATAATTTTACACATTTGAACTAATTTTTGGAGTAAGATGAATGGGAAAAATAATGTTAACCATATTAGGGAGCCAGAAATATAAAACAAGTGTTTGGGGACCTAGATCAAAATGTGAAAATTGTTTAGGGAGACAGAAATAAAAAAAACAAAATCTAGGGACCTAGATGAGAAGAAAAATAGTTTAGGGTGTCACAAATGCAAAACTAGATTTTAAGGACCTATATGAGAAGAGGCTAAAAGTTTAGGGCCACCGATGTATTTCACTCTCATCCCAATTTCACGATAGCAGCGCCACTTGTGTCACCATCCACGGTGGTAGTGCCACATTGGATATATACAACTGATGATGCAGTTCTGACTTGGGGATACACCATTTAGATAGATCGAGGACTTATTTGATCACTTTGAAAGTTAAAGGACTTAACTGACCATACATGAATAGTTAAAGGACCTCGGATGCATTTCACTCCTCCAATACAGAATCTAATCACAATCCAAGTGTCAGACTTGGTAATAATCCAAGAGAGCTAGTGAGAGTGCCTTAGTTAATTCAACCAAACAAGAGCTTGGTGCCAGATACACTGTCATCACCTCAGAGTATTGATTTAAGATTCCATGCAACAAACACAATGTCAACTCAGCCCAAGTTGGAATGTCCTCATGATGATGTGAGTGTGAGACCTGTGAAAATGCCTGAGGTTCAATCAAACGAGTCCAAGGCCACCATCTATTTCATCGCAGACCCACCCCCCTCCCCCCCTCAAATTTTCTAATGTTCTCACAGTAGGAGAGCGATGAAGCAGATATCTTGACCACCCTGACAGCCTTGACCTCAACTAGAAAAAGGTTGCATAGAAAGAATCATTTTCCCAATGTTGAAGAAGTTAGCACTGCCACTAGAAAGAAGGTTCGCCTCGAGTGGTGCCTGGGGCTTGCAAAGTATGGAGAAGGAGAAAAACGAAAATTAGTTAATGAACGCAAGTGAGATTGGGGCAAGTGGTGAATCTGATCTTAGCAATAGCAGCAGAAAGACAACTGAGATGGTGGCTAGCTCAGATACTGCTCCTGCTTCCCCTTGCAGATACAATCCATCACAAGGTGATACATGTAAAAATTTCACAACAAAAACATATTCTGCCAACAGATATATTTATGTTTTTATGAAATATTTGTCATTTTCCAGATATATTAGCTATTGGTGATCTGGTGAAAACTGAACATTCTAATATAACACTCAGGTGAAATATTTCTGTGGTTTGTCTCAATAACTCTCGCGCACAGTGCATCTGTTGGGAGTTTGGTAGCCACCAGCGAAGCACGCGCCATGCCTCCCAGTTGGTGCGCCACTCCGCACGATGAGGCACGCCACACTAAGCTCTCTCCTAAAGATTCGCTCTGTTCTGAATGTGCACAGCTCGAGCTACAAATACAACAGCTCTAATGACCAGGCTCTGAATTGAAATAATGAAACCAAAAAAGCAAACTCCCACAGCAGCACTGTGCGCAAGAGTTATTCAGGCAAACCAGAGAAACATTTCACCTGAGTGTTAAATCAGAATGTTCAATGTTCACCTGATGGAGGGATACTACTGCCTTGATCATCATTTGGAAAATGACAAAGATTTCATAAACACATAATTATATCTGCTGGCAGAGTATGTTTTTGTAGTGAAAATTTTACATGTATCACCTTGTGATGGATTGGATCTGCAATGGAAAGCAGGTGCAGTATCTGAGCAAGCCACCTTCTCAGTTGTCTTTGTGCTGCTATTGCTAAGATCACCACTAGCCCCTATAGGACTTGCGTTCATTAACTCTTTTTTTCTTTTTTCTCCTCGTACTTTGCAAGTTGGTGGCCCTACTCAAGGCAAGTCTTCTTCCTAGTGGCATTGCTCACTTCTTCGACATTGGGCAAAAGATTATTGCCATGCAAGTGTTTTCTAGCTGATGTCTGGGCTCTCAGGGTATTCAAGATATATCTTCTTCATCGCTCTTCCTACTGCTCACAGGAACATTAGGAAATTTCAGGGGGGGGGGGGGGTCTGAGATGTAAGAGATGGTGGCCTTGGACTCTACTTTCGTTGAACCTCAGGCGTGTTCACTGGTCCTATGCTAACATCACCATGAGAATATTCCAACTGGGGCTGAGTTGACATTGTGTTTGTCGCATGGAATCGTAAACCCATTTTTAGTTGAATTCCTGGCACCAAGCCCTTTTTTAGTTGAATTATCTGAGGCACTTTCACTACCTCACTTGGATTGTTATTGAGTCTGATGCTTGCATCGTAATTAGATTCTTTATCGGAGGGCTGAGATGTTGTTTCCGCCTAGAATTCTAACCCCTTGTTTCTAGGTGACGACAGAGATGCTTTCGGTGGGGTCTTGCTCAGCTAAGGCTGTTTCATTTTCATTGTGGGGTTATATGGCCCCATGCCCGCATCACCGACAGAATATTCAAATGAGGGCTGATGTGACTTTGCAATCACTACTTGGGATATTGACCCCCTGATTGCAGCAGAAGACGGAGGTGCTGCCATGGAGGTCCTCCAAAACTGCATATAATTTTTATGCGGTCCATTGGGAGAATACATTTCGAACTCGGGCAATTTCAAACCCCTTTGGTGCAGAAATCCCAGTAGCGATTGCTGATCCACATATGGATGGGACCAGCAGTTCCTTTCTCCCTGGTCCACCCTGACTGAAATCACAACATTTATGCAAACCTGATGTGGACAAGGGCTCATCCTTTGGCAAAACCGTTCCATGTTTTGGTAGGCAAGACATGCCTGCAGTCAATAATACACTCATGCGCAAGGACACACACACACGCGCATATGCTATTCTTCACCTAGGGTCATGAGTCTTACTCTTCACCCAACTGTATTTACTGAATAAGTTTTTGGTAAAAAATATAGTTTTTTTTAACATTATTAGTAAGAATGTAGGAAGCTCTAAGTAAAACTAGGTTTTTATCGATAGCTCTCAGTAAAACAAGTTTTTACTAAAAAAAAATTGTTCAGTAAAGCTATTCTTCCAGGGTAATAGCACTTCCCTATAGATATATTATTCTTCACCCAGCTAGTTTTACTAAACAATTTTTCAGTAAAACTTACCAAGAGCTATCAGTAAAACCTAGTTTTTACTGTGAGCTTCCTACGTTATTACTGAGATCTTTCAGTAGAAGCCATTTTTATTTACCAAAAAATTATTCAGTAAAAACAATTAGGTGAACAATAAGCTCATCACCCATGGTGAAGAATAGTATTTGTGTATGTGTGTGTGTGTATATATACACGATGATGTTATTCTACACCCAGGGTGTAGAATAGCTATTCTATACCCAAGTCGGTCTGGCGCGCCTGCGACCATGCCTGACCGTGCGCACCTAGGCTCTGGTGGCGTCCCCGCTACCAACGTGCCACTCGTTGGCATGCAACGCCCCCCCGCTCCGGCGGCACCCTCCACCACAATCGCACTAATTCGGCGTGAGATGCCCCAGCCCCCACACTGCCCAGCACCAGCGCTGCCCCAGCGCCTCGCCACTCCACCCGCATCGTGCCCCCCACCGTCAGACCTACCTTCCTCCATTTTCTATGTCCGATAGCAGGGTGGAGGAGCTCAGGGATGCAAATCCAGGCAGCTAAAGGATTCTTTAGTAATGATGACAGCAACGGCTGCGTCGCAAGCTCGCTGGAATGCTAGAATGACGAGATGTGCTTTGGAGGAGAGAAATTACTGACATGCTTGAAAATTACTGAATGAATCTACAAAAATTACCGAAGAATTCAATGAAAATTACTAAAGAAATCAAATCCACATCACTAAGGAAAGAAAATAACTGAAGGAATCAAACAAAAACTAGTGAATGAGTGGAAATTACCGACTGAAGCAGTCTAAAATAATTACTATTAGCTTCATGACCATTAAAGTCCCCTAAAAGGTATGAATGGATTTTAGTGATTGAATGAACATGATAGGTAATGATTGTGATTGTATGAGGTATGAATACTCTTAGTTACCTCAGAACGCACTGAAAATGGTAGAGGAAGTAAAGCAAACGAAGCCGAATCAAGTTGAAGAAGACCTAAGTTTTGAGCCTCAAAAGAGTCACCGGATAGTACGGTGAGCCAGAAGAATTGAAGTCCAAAAGAGGTGTTTTCATGGTCTGCTAGAAGATGGAGTCACCGGACAGTTCGATAGTGCACCGGACAGTCTGGTGTGAAGAGTCACCGGACAGTCCGGTGACTGGTAAAAGCTGTCAGCTTTATGACATCATGTTCCAATTGTTGTTTCTGGGCTTGAGCCTATTTAAATCGTGGAGGGGGATGTTTTTCAGTGTGCTTGAGATTTGAATTGCTGGAGCAAACATGTGAGAGGCCAAGGGACACCAAAGAGAGAGCACAACACAAATTGGAGATATTTGGTGCTAGTAGGCGACTGAATAGGAGCATTCATACACTTTTAGAGCTTGTGGAGTTTTGATAGAAGTGATCTTTGCCTATTACTCTTGGTTTGGTAGCTTAGACCGCCTAGGAGTCGGTGTTCCAGCTTTCGAGAGGATTATGAAAGACGACGCTGAGTTTGTGAGCGGTTTTCGATCCCCTGCTTGAAAGGGACACCAACAAGGAGCGCCCGAGTCTTGGAGGCTTTCTTTTGCGAGATGTTACTGTTCGTTACGACCGGGATCGCAGTGACTTCGCTCCGGGAGTGAAGCGTACCCTACAGAGCACCGTTTTGGGAACGGTGGGGGACCGGTACTCTGACAGGAGTGGTCCAATGAGGATTACAGGAAGACGCCACGAGACCTCAGAAAAAATTATTTAGCATTCTCTTAACTCTCTCTTTTCTTTTCGCATTTCATACTTGTTGAGTAGAGTTATAGGTTGCTTTATGATTTCACTTAGTGGCTATTGTTCTAGTGTTTGGTTGTTGTTTTTTCATTTCACTAGCATTATTAATACTAGAATCATTTAGTTTGCTCTTGTTGTGATCAAGTCTTATAGTTTAAGTTTGTAGCAAAATTAAGTTCTATAAGTCCATCGATTCAACCCCCTCTTCTCTGTGTTCTTGATCCTTTCAAGTGGTATCAGAGTCAAGTGCTCATTTTTGGGCTTCACCACCTTGAGTAAAGATACCTAACGGGATAGAACATCCACCCGTGTTTGATGGGGATGATTACTCATGTTGGAAGGCTCGTATGAAAGCCTACCTAGAGTAAATCGATGGAAAAGTATGGCTTATAGCCCAAAGCGCTACAAATACAAATGAGAGACTTGATCCTATCTTTATCAAGTACAATGCTAAGGTCAAGAATGTCATCTTTGGATGTATTTTTAAAAATATTTTCTCTAGAATAAATGCATCAGCCATGATCATAAAATATGGTCTCAATTGCAAAACATTCATATAGGCTCCGCCGAGGCTAAAGAAGGTTGCTATTATGTTCTCAAGAACAAATAAAATTCTATCACTACGTTGCCGCATAAAAAAGCTAATGATGTTTATTCTAGTTTGCACATAGTGATAGAGAAGATCAATGCCTTGGGCCTCAAGACCAAAGTTGAAGATATTGAGATCTTGAGGATGTTGCCACCAAGCTACAACTCCATCACCACCGCACGAAGCTTGCTTGGTTGCTCTAGGTTCGCTGTCACGTTTCAAATTCCTAAATCCTCAGTATGATTTCTGATTTCTTGGCGATCCTTCCTGGGGTATTGTTTCTATCGTCCCTTTTCATCAGAAATGCCCCGCATTTCCCTAGAGTTGATTAATTACGAAATTTAAAGAAATTATCATAAAAGTTCAATCTTTTATTGTTAAATTGTGTAATTAGCTCACACTTCCTTGTACTTAGTGCCATATTGAGGTTCCTTTTCATATTTTGACATGACATTGAGTCTCCCTGTCGCTAGTATCACAATTTGAGTGCATTGCTATTATTTGAATTGTGGCATTAGTCTGTCAACATAACTGTTGGTCTTATTTGCTTTTTTTTATCGGTGATATCTTTATTCCACCGCTAGGATTTCAATTTGTGTCACTTACCTATGATGCTTACACCTTATATCAATTCCTATGTGGTGCAGTGACAGTTTGGGCAGTGGATCAGGATAGAAGACAAGGTGAGTGTTTCTGTGGTAGTCCAGAGTTATCAGTAGATTGATTAAGAGCCAAGCTCTTAAACCTATCTTGGCAGTGTCAGCTGGTTAGTTGTGCTTTTAGCGACAATTGTTCTTAATACTTGACAGTATGGGCCGATAGAGACCGACAGCTGAGGAGAAGGGGAAGGGCAAGGCCGTAGAGCCTGAGAAGAATAAGCAGAGGACTAGTGATCCAGATTGGCAGAGAGCACTGGCTGCATTAGATGTGGACGTACCTCCGAAGAGGAGTGAAGCTTTGAGGATCACTAGTGCTGAGGGACAGGGGAGCTGAGAAGGTCGACCCGTCGGAGAGTGGTACCCCTTACGACAGAGGTACAGCCACGGAGAGCTAGCTCTTGCCAGTCATTCACGATAGTAGAGAACCACGGAGGGAGAGATAGCCCAGCAGGTTTCACTGTCTAGGCCACAGAGGTGCTCTAATTCTAGAGCTGGGGTATGCGTAGTTTGCACAGCCAGAGCCGAGAGAGCTCACCGAGCCATGGCTAGAGTCGCTAAGGAGGAGATTGATCCGCTTCAGATCAAGGGCTCGGCCATGAAGGCCCAAAGGAGAGTTGACTTTACAGTTTGGGTCTCCGCATTGTGTCATGGAGATGCTGGCCGGTTTTGGACAGTATTACAGCGGAGGATCTATGAGGTGTTCTGTCGCCACCTTGCCTCTAAGGGCAAGAGCATAGTATTTGCTACTCACAAGCATTGTTCATTTGAGGCACTGAGCAGAGGAGTTGGGAATGACAAGGAGGAGCACATTGCATATCTACCAAGCTTGTCAAAGATGGTCACCTAGCCTTTGAGGTACAGAGAGGAGGTTGTTCTGCAGTTTTATGCCTCTTTCTGGATCTCCCCAATAGGTCACACCTTTTGTTCATGTATAGAGAGGAGCCACCTTTATTTCAGAGATCTGATGTCATTGCTGCTATAGAGTTTCTATCTTTGGAGACACGGATCACTTATTTCCTTCATATAGATCTTTTGGTGGGATGGAGCCGAGCGATGAGAGGTTGAGTATTGCATACCCACCACCCCATGGGGAGCATTACTCGATGTACCCCTTGAGGTTGACCCACAAAGAGTGAGTTATCATTCTACATAAGTCTGCTTCGCTTTCTGCTAAGGCATAAGATATTTGATTTGATAGATATTTTACATGCACAGATGGAGGATGTTATCTATGAGGGGATTGAAGCTCGTCAGCTTCCATTTGCTCTGCCTACTACTGAGGAGAGCTGGTGTGATGATGGAGGAGGAGTATACAGCATCGCTAGATATTACCACTGCCTTCAGTCCAGCTAAGCCGTCTGATTCCAAGGTTCTTCATATGTTTGCTTCTCAGAGCACCCCTAGAGGAGAGGAGACCGAGAGGAGACCACAACCCTTGAGGATGGAGAATAGCCAGGGGGTTGGGAGCACTGAGGCTACGGGTCATTCCAAGACACCTACCTCTAGAGCTACACTTGACCCTGCACTAGCTGGCAGGCTCGATGCTATTCAGGTAGAGCAAGACGAGCAGAGGAGGTTTCGGCACAAGTTTGAGGAGAGGATCAGACGGGAGAGGGCCGAGTTCGAGTAGATGATCCGACTTGGGCACATCTAGATTGAGAAGAAGCTGAGGATGGAGAGAGAGCTTGCCGACGAGAGGAGATGGCAGAGCAGAGAGTTTCATGAGAGGTCGCAGAGCACTCAGCTGGAGATGGCAGCAGCTACATCATATATGTCTGCCAGATTTGGAGTGATAGCATCTTACCTCCAAGGGATTGGTATGCCACCATTGCTTGCTTTTCCAATGACTACGCTAACGGGTCCCCTACCCTCTCAGCTGCAGCCTACAGCACCACAGCCTCAGTACTCTTTGGGGCCAACTTTCACCGCTCACCTTCAGCAGTCACAGCAGCAATAGCCCACTTACAGTACTCAGCTCATAGCTCTGCTTTCACCGTTTCTACCTTTTAGAGCAACCAGTACCTTAGTGACTACTAAAGGAGCTAGTGTTCCTGTGACAGTTTCTTAGTTCTCTCCAGTTTTCTCGTTCTCCATGTTTGCTTTACTTGCTTCAGCTGAGCTGAGAGTCACAATTTCGGCACTAGAGACAGGGACAATTGTTGGTAGCTGTCCACTTGCTTTGAGAGTTCTCTTTTTTGAGGCTACCACAGCTGAGTCAGTGTCGACAGAGCCACTGCCAGTCGCGTCAGAGGCCGAGAGCCAGTAACCACCACAGCCGAGCAGCCCAGCAGTGTTGATACAACTATCCTAGTTGAGGTCAGATACTTTACAAAGGGGGTAGCTCAAGCCCTTACCACAGCCAGGAGGTGATGAGTGTGTTTGATGATCTGAGTAGCTAGGAGGTGATGAGTCAGCCACAGCGGAGCCAGCATCAGAGGAGCAGCACCAACCGTCACTACACCCAACTTTCGAGCTGCGCCAGCAGAGCATTAGTTCTCTTCTAGGTCTAGAATGTTGGGAGTGAGACTTAGTTGTAGCATTTTTGAGAGGCTAGCTGTCGGGGGGGGGGGGAGGCCGTGGTTGAGTAGTTAGGACTCTGGATCATTATTTGGTAGATTTTATTAGCTCTTCGTATTATTTTGATGAGCTTGTGTTTCAGGACTAACCCTGTGTTATTTATTGTGTATGATTTTCCCTGTGATGTGATTGTATTGTAGGATCTCTTATGCATTGCGCCCCTTATTATCTTTACATGCACTAATCTTTGTCTACCTAGTTTTCTCCTCTCTATATGCCATCTTTGTCTTCCTCAATGCCATCTTTTTGTGTGATTAGATAACCAAGGGGGAGAGAGAGCTACAAACAACAAGGGGAGAGCTTCAATGGGAAGACAAAGGGGGAGAACTCTTGCATATTTCATGGGGGAGTCATCAAGGTAAGGGGATAAATTTTCTTGCATCATGTGTTTCTTATTTCAATTCCTTTCATGATGCCTTCTACATGTGCTTCTTTCTTCTTTCTTTAATATCATCTTGTATGAGCTTGCTTGTGAGTATTATGGTTGTCATCAATTCACTAAAAAGGGGGACATTGTTAGCTTTATGACCTTTGAAGTCCCCTAAAAGGTATGAATGAATTTTGGTAATTGTAGTTACCACCCCGCAATTTCTAGATCAACATGATGGGCTTACTTGATGGATGACAAGGACGATCCCAAGTTGAGGAGTATCGAGCGCTGGTGGACCAAGCCTAAGGACTAGCTAGAGGAACGAAAGGATTGACGGTACTTACTATTGAGAGGGGTCAAATTATTCGTTCATGAGTCATACAAGTGTTAGAAGGTATCAATGCTTTTAGTTACCTCAGAATGCACTGAAGATGGCAGAGGAAGCAAAGCAAGTACAGCTGAAGTCAAGTTGATGTCCCAAGTTTTTAGCCTCAGGAGAGTTACCGAACAGTTCAGTGAGGTTACCAGATAGTCTCATCAGTCAGAAGAATTGAAGTCCAGAAGAGGTGATTTCTGGAGTCGAAGTGAAAAAGTCACTGGACAGTCCGGTGGGTCACTAACTGGATATTCAGGTGATCCTGAAGACGAAGTCCGGAAGAGGTGTCTCTGCAAGTGCAAAAGTGACATTCACTGGACAGTCCGATCAAGGTATGCACCGGACAGTCCTATGTCATATGAAATGGACTTCGGAGAGGGTGTTTCCCTATTCTGCTGGAAGATAGAGTCACCAGAAAGTCCAGTGGTGCGCTGGATAGTGGTGTGAAGAGTTACCGTTCAGTTCGATGATTCGTAAATGCAGTCAGCTTTATGACATTACGTTCCAATGGTTGTTTCTGGACTTGGAGCCTATTTAAATCATGGAGGGGGACGTTTTTTTATGTGTTGAGGTCTAAATTGTTGGGGCAAACTTGTGAGAAGCCAAGGAACACCAAAGAAAGAGCACAACACAAGATTGGAGATCTTTGGTACTAGTAGGAGATTGAATACGAGCATTCATAAACTTCTAAAGCTTGTGGGGCTTTGAGAGGAGTTGTTGTTTGAGCTTCCGAGGAGATTGTGAAAGACGACGCTAAATTTATGAGTGGTTTCGAGTGCCCCGCTTGAAATGAACACCAATGCGGAGTGCCTAAGCGTTGGAGGCTTGCTCTTGCGAGAGATTATTGTTCGCTACAGCCAGGATCGCTGGTGACTTCACTCCGGGCGTGAAGCGTACCTTAAAGAGCACCGTTCCGAGAACGGCGAGAGAGATGAGAGTGGTCCAACAAGGATTAGAGGAAGGCGCCAACCTTCTAAGACATCGGGAAAAATCACGTAGCATTCTCTTAACTCTCTCTTTACTTTCCGCATTTTATACTTGTTGAGTACAGTTATAGGTTGCTTTTATGATTTCTCTTGGTGGCTATCGTGCTAGTGTTTGATTATTGTCTTTTTCATTGCACTAGCATTATTAGGGGGTCTTGACCTATTAGACTCGTTTAGGCTGCTCTTGTTATGATCAAGTCTTATGTTTAAGTATGTAGCGAAATTAAGTTCTATACACTACTGCAAAAAGGATTTATCCCGACACCCTCCAACTCAAAGTGCAGGTGGTTGATAATTTTCAACCGCCTGTACTAATAAAAAGATGGGCCCCAGCAATAAAACCGCCGGTACTAATAAATTAGTGCATGCGGACTTTTTAAAGAACCTCCTGCACTAATATTTTTATTAGTGCAGGCGGTTCTTTAAGAGAGCCGCCTGCACTAACTAAATTAGTGCAAGCGGTTCGTGTTGTGAACTGCATGCACCACTGACAGAAAATTTGAAAAAGATGCGCGCGGACCAACCGCACCCAATCTGCCACGCTGGCGATCCGCACCCACCGTCCCAGCCGTCCACTCTCTCTATGGCTCCCTCTCCCACGCGCTTTATTAAAAAGCAGCACCCACTACGGCACACCCTCCCACGCCCTCTCTCTCTCTCTCTCTCTCTCTCTCTCTCGGCATGCTCTCCTCCTCCGAGGGCCACGCCACCTCGACCTCCACGCGCTGCAACCGCGCCGCCCCGGCCTCCA
>BCLF01000042.1:2198636-2243721 GCA_001602275.1 Zoysia japonica
CGTCGTTGACGGCGTCCTCCGCGTCGCGCCAAACCTCCTCCATCGGGTGCCACGCCGCGCCGCCTCCTCCGCGGGGAACAGGCCGTGCCGTCATCGGCCGCGTGCCGCTTGGGGCTGGCTCGGTTCGTGCACCGGACTGGGGCCAGCTTGGCCGCCTGGGGCTGGCTCTGTCCGCACGTCAGACTGGGGCAGGCTCGGGTGCGGGCCTTTTTTTAATTCTATGCGCTCCTTTGTGCAGGCAGTGGGCATAATAATGCCGCCTGCACTAAAAAACTTAGTGCAGACGGTGGATTTAAGTGATCCGTTTGTCTTTTAGTGCAGGCGGACCACTTAAAAGTGTGTACAAATGGACGATTTGTACAGGCTCACTAATGCCAGCGGAAGCCAAAACCGCCTGTAGAAACGTGTTTAGATCCGCTTGTAAAAACTGTTTTTCTAAGTAGTGATAAGTCCACCGATCGAACTCCCCTTCTCGATGTCTTGATCCTTTCAATTACTAAATGTGATTTTCTTAGTGGGTCAACGTGAGCGGAGGGCAGGTGGGCTCGATCGGTTAACGCACGGGCAGGGAGGCGGGTTCGGTCGGTTAGCACGCGGGCTTTGTGCTGGCTCGGTCAATTGGGTGGGCCGAACATGGGCAGCAAATTTCACATCATTGACTCCTATGACAGAGGTTGTAACGCCAATGTTTTCCACTGTGGCTGTGGGAGCAAGCCACATTTCATCAAGCCCTACTTTGACACCGGTGATTCAATTCATCTTGACACGGACAGAATTTGGTAATTTCTGGACAACGACTATGATGAAGAAGCACCCCAGCTGTCTCGAGCCATGGACAATGTTGCAGAATTTGCAGCACCACCTGGTTATGTACTACATGACTTTTGGTACAGAATAGATACTTGCTATCAGTGTAGAGGAACTGGCTTCATTGGCAGATGCAGAGCAGGAACCGTGATGACGCAGAGCAATAGAAGAGGAGCTGTGATGTGCCACAAAGGAAGGCTGGTTGTCAAAGGGTATGCACAGCAATTTGGAGTTGATTAAGATGAAGTGGTTGTGCTAGTAGCTAGGATGGAGTACGACTACTACTTACTCTGGCAGCGCATGAAGAATGGGAAGTACATCATATGGATGTTAAGTCTACTTTTCTGAATGTCAATCTCTAGGAACAAGTGTTCGTTAAGCAACCTCCCAGTTTTGCTAGACCAGGCAAACAACATCAAGTTTACAAGCTGAGCGAAGTTAGATGATAGTTTGATCTCTCTGGGTTTTCTGAGTTGCTCGTCAAATAATGGAATCTACTGCAGAGGAGAAGATGGTGAGCGCCGTGTTCTGGGTGTCTATGTAAATGATCTGATGATCACTGGTAGTAGCAACCTGGGGATTCAAAATTCGAGGAGATGACTAAGTCGTTTAAGACAGAGTGATCTTGGTTTATTGGACTACAATCTTGGCATTAAAGTGAAACAGAAACCAGATGGTATTTCAGTATTTTCACTCGGTCAGGGAGCTATGTGTGGATAATCAAGGAAAAGTAGGGATGGCTAAGTGCAACTCTTGCAAGATCCCAAATGCTACATTGACTCCAACTCAGCAAACAGAGCACTACTCAGCTTGTGGATGCAACTCTAGAGAAGCTTAGTTGGAACCACATGAAGATCATATTGCAGCTGTGAAGCATATTCTGACATACAATGTTGAATTGTGATTTGGAGCTATGGTACACAAGGAAGAAAGGATTCAGCCATTTCTTTTAGGATATAGTTATAGTGAGTTGGTCGAAGAAGTAGATGGTAGGAAAAGCACTATAGGAGTGATTCTCTTCTTGGGTGACAGTGTTGTATATTGGCAATCAACTAAGCAAGAGTGCTGGCAATGTCAAGTTGTGAGGATGAATATATAGCTGCTGCAGTTGGTTCTTGTCAGGCTCTATGGCTAGCATGTCTACTTTGAGAAATATTGAGTTCAGAAGTACTGAGAAGACCAATACAAAGAGTGTACAATAAGTCTGACATCTATCTCATGAGAAAAACCAGTGCTCAATGACCGGAGTAGATATAAGTTTTCATTTGGTCCGGGAGTATGCTGCATATGGGCAACTTGAACTGGGGTTCATTAGAACGGTGGAGTAGCTTGCAGACCTTTTCATGAAGTCTATCTGCAGAATCAGATTCCGTGAATTTTGCAAGAAAAATGGCCCTAAACCTTTACCAGGTCAGTAGTCTTTGCGTGTCAAGACTCTTGCACGTAGTTTATCTGTTTGGTGTTCGGTTTTCAGATTCATTATTTCAATTCAAAGAGAAAGTCCAAATTCCTTAGAGAATTTGAACTAAAAATTGAGCAGCTGAATTTATTAAAAATACTTATAGGGCTGAAAAATTCTTGACATTTCTACCAAAATTTTCTTTTGAGCCCTAGTTTCAGGGGAAAATTGTTTTAACATGCTCTTCTTTTAGAAATTTACACTTCTTTTACAGCTCGATTTGGCTTGATTCTAATAAAATTTGAGTAAACTCGAATTTGAACCTGAAAGTTGATAAATGAGGTTCCAATGCAGAGAAGAGGTTACAAGAGCGCAAGGTTTCCCAAGAGACACCAGGTTGTCATACTTTTTAGACCGTTCATACAAAATCTTCTGATGTTAAATTTGATATAGCTCTGAATAAACCTCTTGATGTGGCTTCGATCAGTAAGATACTTCTCATACTGGGGCTTCCATAGATGTCAATGCATCTGGCCTGACCACTTTGATTTGAATATGCCTTATCGGCATATCCTGCTTCGATGAATGATGCATCAGGTGCATGAAATGGCTCATGATTTGATCCATGTCCAGAAGTCTATGCTCTTTGGTAAAGTTATTTTTTTCCAAGCCCCATCCTTCCAAGTAGAACCTTCTTCCATGCGAGCTAACCAGAATTGTTACTACTCACGCGAAAACCAGTATGACACCTAATATGCCACTTACCTTTATTGCTCCCCGTCCACTCGTACCACCAATCTGGGCTTTCAAATCGTATGCCTTATGGTTCGGTCAATAGTAGCGCTGCTTTTGACCAGCCCAGCCCCATTGTCAACTGGAGGTCAGTGCCATGCTCTATGATGAACATGATACCACATAGCATGATGAGAGTGGTGTATTTATCATATGGGAATTGAATATAGGAGCAGCAGCCTCCGTAACTTTGACCCTTGGCTTACCTGACACCCCTTGGAACTATTACACCATCTCCATCCAATGGACAAGGCACATCAACATACAAACTGTTAATCGGCCAACTCTATATAAACAAGTTGCTTTCCTGTGTATGTTAGTGTGATCCTAGATTCATCATAAATGGAAAAGAATGTATTTGACAGTCCACTATGTCTTCAACAAGATGGTCTACTGAAGTTATTAGCATGTTGAGGTGGCAGTCCATGGAAGTGTAACTCATATCAGCAGCATCGATCGTATGGTCTATCTATTGGTTTAATGCTACTCTGTCTGTTGGGTATGGATGGCTTATTAACTTTGTTTTCGTGTGTTATTCCTGTACTATCAGTGGGTGCTTAGCACTCATATTTTCAGTTCTCTTATTTTGCGCTGAACATGGGTTTGACAATAAACATGATGGCTCTTGTTTAGTTCCCGAGATTTGAACTTGCTGAATAAAAAAATTGTACAAGCTCCTTGTAAGCATGAAACTCTCACTGAGCAGTAAGAAATACGTGCTCCGTTTGGAATTGTGGATGCTGAGAAGCATGCCATGATCTAGATGTTTAATAGTGATGAGGGACGTATTGCTGATGAAGTATTTCTTCTCCTTTGCCAATGTGTAATTAATTCTCATATGTTCAAATGGATAGTGCTAGAAATGTTTAGTCACTGATAAACTCTATTGGACGTGAATATCATCCACATGATTTTTTTTTTCACAGGCTACACTGTAAGGACGCAGAAAAAATTAGAATTATTATTATTTTCACCAATCATGTAGCATATGAAAAAATATTCTCTCATTTGGAATGAGGAATATATTTCAAAATAATGTTACATGAATTAAACCGTTTTGGAGGAGAAATTCCTATTAAATATTATGCAGTCCTTTATTTCCACTTGAGGGGTTCATCACCTTAACATCCTTGTGATGTCATCATCTTAGCTGATCGATCGAGGCCGGCACTGTCTCCACCAGTACTTTACTGGAATGTGCACCCTGCCCATGAAGTCTTCGAGAGGTAGCCATCAGCTCCCACTTCACTTTCGGTGATATGTAGTGCAAAACATGTACACGGCACTATAGCACTTATTGTGTTTGATCCTTTAGAGATTCGATTAGTTAGCAATATATATTCTCCTCACCGATCATTTTGTCTGGGAACACATGTTGAGTATATATGTGTGTTAGTTGAACAACAAATTTGCGCAATAGGCCAAGTGGCTAGAGATTAGAGAGAGAGGGAGAGAGAGAGATGAAAGCCAAAACATGCTGCGTCTCGGTCCTGCAGCTTGTGGTTATCTGGTGCTGGGCATGCTCGGGTTGCCTCGCCCAGATCCCAGTTCCAGCTAGAACGGATGGGTTCGTGTACGGCGGGAAGCCACCGGCGTGGGGCGAGACGGTAGTGGTGGAGGCGTTCTTCGATCCTGTCTGCCCTGACAGCCGCGACGCCTGGCCGCCGCTGAAGAAGGCAGTGCAGGACTACGGCTCATCTGTTTCCGTCGTGATGCATCTCTTCCCACTCCCGTGAGTACAATCAAATCCCGTTCCTCCCGGAAGAAAATCTATCACTTCACGTTTGCGATGTTGCTCATTACTAATAATATAACTTACGGTGCTCCAAATTTGTTCACATGCATGTAAGATTACATGTTCCTGAGCTGGGGCCAGGCAGACCCAACACTTGGGGCCGTTGCTCGAGTCTGCTCCAGTTTCCATTTTCATTATCTTCTACTAGCTCCCATGGCCAGCTAATTTTGATGAGGCCAGAGTCCTAGGTTCAAGCCTGGGTCCGCTCCTGTTCATTTCGACATACGTATAGTTCAGAAAAGGTTTAATTTCTTCTATAATGGTTTCTATTCTTTGTTAATGAATTAACTGTTGCCGGGAAATTTATTCTAGAAAAGGATTTAGGAAAAGTAGTCAAACATTAAAACTCCCATTAAAATTTGTCTAGAAACAAAATGGATAAGAACTAGAAAGATTCTATGATTTAGACAGTAATTTGACTCCATGACCCCATCCAAATTTCTAATGCTGTAGAAATATGTTCATCTTACTTATCAAAGCAAAGCAAAGAAATTTGATAGTGGGCGTAGAAAATACAAAGGATAACAAAAACCTGTTTAATTAGATTATGGTACATATCAATTCATAAAAGTCCAATCATTAGGCAAAAGAAACATTGAGAGAAATAGGTGCTCTTGCTTTTCGAAAAGAGATTTATTTATAAATGCACAAACAAGGGTGGCCTGTACTTTTCAGAACAAAGTACTACGTCTACCTTTTGATTTGTTTATCAGTAGCTAACAAGACATTTCGGTTACATGAGGGTTAAACAAGTATCCATGCACCCTCCAATTAGCTAAGACAACTAATGACTTCTGAAAAGTAATTCATAATACCATAGTTAATTTACTTGATATATATTATCTTTATTGTCTGATAGTAGTCCAACATCAATGTCCCTACAAATAATGATGTCACAAGAATTACCAGAAGCTAAAGTCGCAAAAAGAAAAAAGAATTACCAGATGCTATGTAATATTTTAAGAACTAGTGAAAATAGAATTTTATAAAAAGGTATGTATCCTAATAACTTTATGTTTGCCAGTAGGAATAACAATGGTATACACAAAATCCTTTGTATTTTGAATAACTGGCTCTTTCTCAATCGTGCAGGTACCACAGCAATGCATTCACCGCATGTCGCTCTATTCATTCCGCAAGCAAGCTTAATCCGGCATTTGTGTATCCCTTGCTTGAGAGATTCTTCAAATACCAGGTTTTCACCCTTCGATCATTGTCATTACGTTTTGAATTATATATATATATATATATATAAACACATGCATGCACGCACACACAAGAGAAATAGTTGTGGGAACAAATCATTGTTTTATAAACCTGAGAAATATGAAATCCGGCTAGCAAACTCTTTGTACCTTGGTGTTTAAGGTAGGCACAGGCAATTTGAATATACATCAAGGAGAATACAAAGTCGATGTTGACTATTTTGTAGTACCAGTGCCACCTTGGAAATCCAAATTCCTAAATAAAGAGATGTTAACGGAAAACTAAATGCTTGGTTTATAGTTTACCTAAGGCATCCACTAAGAATGGATGAATTATAGATATTGAACGTCTGTACATTCGTCATATACACTAGGAGTGGGAACTTCAGAACATTACCATATTGTAGGCTTAAATTTCTCAAGGAAACATATACAGTTATAATTTCAAGTTTTCCTAATTTCTTGAGAATCCTTAACTCGCCAAATTCGTAAAACCATAGAATTAACTTGCAGGAAGGATATTACAACCAGCCCACTTACACAAAATCGAGAGCTGCTGTGGTTGATGAATTAACAAACAACATTGTAGTTCCCATAATCGGTCAAGAAAATTTGGTGGCATACAAAGCAGGTTTCAATGATTCACAATCCGATATGGCTACAAGAATATCTTTCAAAGTAAGTACATTTATTTCTATGATGTTTCCCTGTTATAGATACATTACGCTGATTTTATAATTATTTAACCTTTTCCAATTTGTTTCATAGAACGGTTGTGCACGAGGTGTGACTGGGACACCAGTCTTCTTTGTTAATGGTATACCACTCAGCGACCCTGGCTCTCCTATGGACTACAATAAGTGGATCTCCATCCTTCATCCTTTGGTTGGCAAGATGTGAAGAGTCATCTAACGCTAGTTCAGGCCCTGGTGCACTATATTAAAAGCCAAATAAGTGTTTGGCATAACCATGAGATGCAATACCGTTGTTTTGTATGTGACTATTCAGGCCCTAGTGCTCGTTGGCTTCGACCATTAAACAAAGATCAGAGTATGTTGCTTGATTCCTGTGACATTTTATATATCACAATTAATTTCGTTTTCTTTTCTCAGATGTAGTCAGCTGGTGTGAATGTCTTCCTTCCACTAGATGGTTCTTTCTCCTCTCTGTTTGCTTATAGCCCTCACGAGCAGAAGCTGCTACCCTGCTCCACCACTGAATCCTCCACAGGGGTCACGGCCAGAGGATGTCATACTCTACGTGACATCAATTTGAGTATAAAGCGTGCTCGCCTTGGGCAGAAGCAAATCTTGGATGGAATGCGTGGCCTTTGTAATTTTTCTTAGATAATTGCAAAAGCCAGCCTTTTGAACGGGTACATTAGGCCAAATTCTGAACTTATACAGCAAGGATATCTAAGTAAAATCAGAATGAAAAAAAAGTACAATCCAAGTATTTTAGAAAGACCGAAAGTTCTGGTTTCCTAAACCGGACACTCCGGTTTGGTAAACCAAATACGGTAGAAAATATTTTGCAAGGATTGTTTTTCAGCATGTTTTTCAGGACGTGAAAGATATTTTGAAAGAGTTTGACTAAATTCTACTAAAGACAGAAAGAAGTGCTTAAAAGGATATGAAGATGAAGCCAAATCCATATTTGAATGTTCTAGGACGTAGCCCTCGTCAAGACGATCAAAACAGATATATGGATCACCTAAATCGGAGACCGGACGAGGAAATCACGGCCTTCCCAAGATGAAAATTTTGGGTGTCAACATATGCCCTTTGTTTTTTTTTTTTTTTGCAAAGCTAGTGTAAAAAAATATTCTTGTTACCTAAAATTGCTAAAGTATGATGATAAACAATATATCGGTTATCTAGAATTGATATACCTAATGAAAGCCAATGAAGTAGCTGAAACAATATTCTGTCAATAGTAGCAATGTGTTAAATCATATCAACTAAATATTTTGGCTATTTGAACGTTGAACTTCAATCTAATGGCAAAAATTTTTGTGTGACCCTAATGGCCATCCATATATATTGCTCTTTGGTAAAGACCAATCACTACAATGGCATAGAAACCAAAGAGCATGATAAAACTATAGATGATAGTTAAACATATTTAAATGGGCAGTCCATAGTGTATGCATTGACGGAATATATGATGAAGGCCAATGAGGTATTCGCCAATGGGGTTGATGTACCTTTTCTTTTGGTGCTGGAGATCTTCTCCATTGGCTCCTTTTTACCTCGAGGAACTTATTATTTTCCTTTCTTTCAGCCTCCATCTTGTATTTGGATAGAAGCTCATAAAAGGTAGGCTTGCTCTTTACCATCTTCTTTTTCTTAATACCTTGCCCCCGACCGAACATGACTTTTGTTCGGTTTTCTTTTCTAAATTATGCTCGATGCAAAGCTTGTTATTCATACTAGCTGATGTGTTGATAATCGACCTTTCCTCAAGTATCGTATCTGATTTTTTCTCTAAATTCCAATCTTTCTTCATACAATAAACTTGTCTAACCACCTGTCGTTTAGTTTTACGTAAAGACTGATTCTTTTGATCAAAACGATCGCTTTGCATAGGTGGCGATTTATTCTTTGTTGATCCTCCATAGGGAATTGGATCTTGATAGGAGTACCTTGGAAGTGGTGGCATCCATGAATACCAGGGGAAATAAGAATAAGGGATGCTATTGTAAAATCCCCATGATTGAAACATGTATGGATCATAGGATGGAACCGGCTTTGATGTGTGAGATCTATTCTATTGCCGATTCCGATGATCTTTAGGTTGTGTTGGAATTGGACTTTTTTGTGCATGACTCGTATATCGACTAGCACCTTTGGTATTCTTCTCTTTTTTAGCGCAAAGTTCTTCAAACTTTGGTCTTTTATTCTGATGCTTGTTTTGACATATAGATTCAATAATTTTTCAAACACCAATCTTGGGTTTTTTGGGCTTCAAGGTCTTTGATTTTTTTTTTATTCTCATGAACTCCAGCAGAATCGGTCTGCTCGGTTTCGAAGCCAGTTTGTGCATCGTCGTGTTGCCCCCTGAGTGTAGTAATAGACGAATTTTCTACACTTGCATCGGATTCGGCTTGTGATAGCCGAATTTGATCTTTTTTTCTTGGCCAACAACATCATTAGTTGGCCTCTTTTTGCAAGCATCAATATCAAGATCCATATTAGGCTTTTCGATAGCCGATTCAAGATCGGAATTTACCTTTTTAGTAGACGGGTCATTTATTCGCTCGATGTTGCTTTGTCGATCCTTGTAGAAGCGCGCTATGAATTCTTGGAGTTCTTGATCGGCTCGCACCTTCTTGCGTTCCATGAACGCCTTCTAAGCTTCTATGGAGTATCTTCAAATTTCATTGGGAAGATGAACTCCCCATTGTCTTCGAAGTTCATAATTGGAGAAGATTGATTCGGCTTTGATAACCTGAACCTTCTTCCCCAGCGGAGTCGCAAAAAAGTATGTTGACGTCGAAAAGATTCGGGTCATCACACCACACACATGTCCGTGTGCGGAACAACGGGATCATCTAGGTACGATCACAACGACACTTGAAAGATCAAGCTCGGGAGGAACCCCGTCGGAGCGAGATCTTTTTAGGGTTGATCCAGGCTCGGCAGGTCAGTCGGATCGCTTTCAAATGCCACCGGGGCGAGAGAAGGACACAAATTAGGATTTGAAAGAGAGATAGGGTAAAAAAGATAAAAGTAAAGACATATTTGATTGACTATTGGAGGGAGAGTTTCTCAATTGGCCTTAGGCCTCCTTATATACTCGAAGTTGGTTTTTGGTAGTTTTTATGTCAAATCGGATCTAATTTGTTTTCTAATTAATTGAATCCGTGGCTCTACAGGATAAGACCATTCCACCTCTATATAAGGAGGCCCAAAGCCGATTAAGAGATCCCCTCTAATCGTCAATCAAATATGTCTTTACTTTTATCTCTTTTACCTTATCTCTTTTTCAGAACCTAATTTCTGATCTTCTCTCGCCCCGGTGGCGTTTGAAGGCGATTCAGCTAGCCTACCGAGCTCGGATCAACTCTAAGAAGATTTCGGTTCGACGTCCCAAGCTTGATCTTTGAGGTGCCGTTGTGATCGTACCTGGACGATCTTGTCGTTCTACATACGGACGTGCGCACGGTGCATTGACTCAGATCTTTTCAGCGTCAACAGTGTGGAACTGGCAAAACTCATGGATAGCCGGCAGTCCATACAACCATTATCTTTGGCTCCGGCCTCAGTTTCGTATTCAGGCTTTCGTTTTCTTTCTATGCCAGTTCTCCGTGCTCGTCCAGAAGAAAAACGCCAAGGATCAATGTAGAGATAGCTATCTTTCTTGTTAGCGTCCAAATATTCTAGCATCTAGTGTGTGCATGTTCACTATTTTCTCTATTTTTTTATTGATGTTGTCATTGGCTTTTGAATTCAACTTTGATCATTCGTCTTATTAAAAAAATTGATAATTTTTTTATATTTTGATATAATTTGATTTATCGATAGAGTTATTTGAATCACAACTTAAAATTTTACACATTCGAGCAAAAAAATTTTGAATAAAATGAATGGTCAAAGTTGAATTTAAAAATCAACAGCGACATCAGTTAAAAAATAGAAGAAGTATTTTCTTTCTGCATGATTCTTTTGTAAAAGACTCTAGAAACAGAACCAGTATATGCGTGAACTTTGCATTGGGGGCAGCGGAGAACTCGATTTTTGAGTGAAATGAAGGCGGAACTCCATGTGGATGGAATCAAAGCACGATCATCACGTCACTAGTACCTGTCAACGCTGCCATATGGAAGGACTCGGTGGCAAATGAAACGGGTGTGGCGGGCCTAGAATCACGAAGCCTATCGTGGGTCTGGCCAGAGTGGGTAAGAGACGTATTTCGGCCCATTCGTATTGGTGTTGGTGTCATGTCCTGTACTCCGGACGAGTTTGTGTACCAGCTGGTCTTGATACCTATCCTAATACTACGATCAAAAAAATATTAATTTAAAAAATAATGTATTAATATTAAATTTTGTTTTATTTTTCAACAACTTTTTTTAAATTTAATATATTTGTTTTGAGTATTTGTATTTTGTTAACTAACAATAGTTCGTGTGGAGATAAGATTTAGAAGATTCGAAAGAACTCGCCTGTTAGATTTGTAA
This sequence comes from Zoysia japonica, assembly GCA_001602275.1. Classification (NCBI taxonomy): domain Eukaryota; kingdom Viridiplantae; phylum Streptophyta; class Magnoliopsida; order Poales; family Poaceae; genus Zoysia; species Zoysia japonica. The sequence goes on from BCLF01000042.1 coordinate 2,209,817, forward strand.
GCGGTGTCTGTAGAGAGATTTCATCCGTCGAATTTGTAAGAAAAGAACTCTGGATGCATTTTTTCATATGCATGCATCTAACTTATCTCTATTGGAAACGTTTTATCGTGTGTATGTAAAAAAAAATTGTGTTTTTTAATTTATAGTCCCAATATCTATACTAATGTTTCGGTCTTAAAAAATATTAATTTGATAAAATACGAGTGATGATGGGCAGCACAACGACGCCGACGAAGTCCTGCTAGTCCGGCGGCCTGTTGTCGCCGTTGGCGACTAAAATGGCTGTCAAGGCCGCGCATTCCATCACCCACAACAGAGGGTTCCACATAAACCGCAAGAACTTCACGATCTTACTTTCCTGAAAAACAACAACAGCCCCAAATACAGCACAGTGCAAATTTCAGATCATACATAAACGCGATGCTGGCAACTAATAGGAAAAAATATCGGATCTAAATATAACTTTTCTCTATTCTAGTTTGTTGAGGCCAAAAATGGTGGCGCGTGACTGAGACTCACCGGTCGCGAGGCCTTTCTCGTTGCACTCCAGTTTCTGGAACAACTCCTCCATTGGGATGCTCTCCTGTTATTCATTAGTCAATTAGACGAGCAAAGGAAAAACGTTAAACTCAGATCGATCTGATATCCAAACGCAAGCATGCACGCGAAGTCATCAACCAGAACTGAACGAAGAACAGATGATCGGAGAAAGGAAGAGGAAGATCACCAGATCGATCGATTCCTTGACCATCTGCTGGAGCCCCTCGGAGGCTGCCATGGCTGAAGCGTCGCCCGCGTCTCGCGCTTGCCGACGAAAAACCCTAGGCGGCAGTCGATGCAGGAACTCGATGATGGCGAGTCGTTGGAGGGCTGCTGGATCGCAGCTAGGTGCCTAGGTTTAGAAAGGTTTATATAGTCGGGGGTAGGGGGCGGCAACATGCACGGAAAAGGACTCTAGTCGTTGGGATACGTAAAAGATTTTGTTTTGAGCGCTCCCGCGACTCCCACCGGATCGATCGGATAGAGAAGGCTTCGTATTTTGTTTTTCAACAACTTTTTTTTAAGGTCTTATATATTTGTTTCAACTAGTTGTTTTTTAACTGACAATGTATGTGTGAGCTCAAATATTAGAGATTCAAAAGAGATTATTCGTTAGATTTGTAAAAAGTGTCGGTGAAGAGATTTTATCTGTCAGATTTGTAAAAATAAATAATTTTTGAATGTATTTTTTGTGTGCATGTAGTCTAACTCATCTCTGTTAGAGACATTTTACCATATGTACCTAAAAAAGAAAAAATATGCTTTTTAAAAAGTAGAGACACCCATGCTTACTTCTGTCACACGTGGCAAATTTTGATTGCCCCAGTGAAGACTCCATACCATGTAGCATCGATGTCACAAAAAAAATTTTATGAGAGTACACAAATGGAATTACTGAAGCCTCGTCCTTGTACTCCTAGTCCTAGCAGAGAAAATTGGAACAAAAGACATGTTCTAACCAACCATGCAGCTAACCAAATTTCTCTCATTTCGTCTTCCTTTCCCACAGTAAGGTTCCATTGCTGCTCACTGCTCTTACAATTCGCTCCCTGTTGCCAAAAATTTGGTATCCTTGGACCTGGATTCCAGTACTAAACCCATCATGCAAAGAAACAGTGTACTCTGTATTCCTTACCAAAGTCGCCAAGCGCTTTGCCGCTTTGCCCACCACCTCCATGTGGGAATCATGCGTCGATGCACTGGAGCAAGCATCAGGGATGAGCGTGCACATGGAGATGTTCGAATCATATTCGACCGAACAGATGGATTAGCATCACACGCTCGAATCGATTGCCCCATCATTTGAAGCATGGCGCAATCGATCGTACCACTATTGACGATATCAAATCCTCAGTCGACATCGTCAAGTTTTTTTTAAGAAAAAGTTGACATCGTCAAGATGGAAATCTCCAATCTCCACAATTACGAAACTGAGGCGACAGAATGTTGCTTCAGCAAGCGCGGTCTCCTTGGAAATCACTCGTCGGCCTCCATGCACCCCCATGTCCGAATCCAAGCCGGCGGCCCTAGTTTTGAGTGATGTGTAGGTCAAAACCCAATCCAAAGGTAGGCCCGAGCCCAGTAAACATAAGTTTTCTTGTTTATTTGATTTAGCAAATTCTTTATTCGCCATAAAAAATTTTACTTTTTCCCTATGCACCATTAAAAATTACTTTTTCTTTATTTACTACTAGATTTAATTTTACTTCCCATTTATGCCATGATCGCCGTTTGCTCCCAGCGAAAAATGTATTTCTAACTTGGGTTTAAAAAAATCTATTAGACATTTTACTTAGACATTGCATGAATTTATATTTTCCATATGTTTATGATTAAAAAATTGTAATATTGGTCTACAATACTTTATTTTTTGAATATAATTGACTGCATTGAGTATTTTAATCGTAATTAATATTTTTAAATCATAAGCATATGAAAAATATAAATTACCATAATGTATAAGTAATATGTCTATAGATTTCCTGAAATCCAAGTTCTATATTCATTTTAGCTAGAAGCAAATAATAATTATGGAATAAAAGCGAAGTGAAATTAAGTCTAGTGGCGGAAAAGGGAAAAATTAAAATTTTGATGGCAAACAAGGGAATAGTAAAATTTTCGATGGCAAACAAGAAATTTGCTCATCATAAAATACAGTGAGATTTTAACTCCAACAGACACCCTTATTTAGTATAAAATAGTTTGGATGCCCTTGCCATGAACAAAAAAAAATCATTCCACCATATATAACTGAAATAATCTGAGTTATTAATTAGATCATCAACTTTAAATTCTAGAGTATTAAGTATTTAGGGCCTCTTTGTTTCAGCTTCTCAACTGGCTTTTCCAATTGAAAAGCTAAAAACTGAGAAGCTGAAACAAACAATGTTCTGAAAAGCTCGCTTTTAGAACGTTGAAAAGCTAGCTTTTGCAAAAATGAACTAAAAGCAGACACTGAGGGCTGCTTTTTCAGCTTTTGATGTGCAGAAAAGCTAAATATATATTACAAAAACCAATATCTAAATTTCACCAGCCATCTTTTTAACTAGCTACCAACTAGCTTTTTTAAAAGCTCCAGCTCAAACAAAGAGGACCTTAGATTTTACCAACTACAGTTTGGTTCCGTAAAAGGTGGAGACGGGGTGGGCTTAGGGCCTCTTTGTTTGAGCTGTAGGCTTTGAGCTTTTAGAAAAGCTGGCTGGTGGCTAGTTGAAAAATTGACTGGTGGACTAGTGACTGTTGGTTTTTGCAATATATATTTGGCTTCTTTGCACACCAAAAGTTAGAAAAGCAGCTCTGGATGAGCTTTTCAGCTTTTAGTTCATTTTTTCAAAAGCTAGCTTTTCAACGTTCTAAAAACCAGCTATTCAGAATTTTGTTTGTTTCAGGTTTTCAGATTTTAGCTTTTCAGCTGGAAAAGCTAGCCTGAAAAGCTGAAACAAACAGGGCCTTAGTCAGAATGGAACAGCCTGCAGCGGATACATTTTCCGTTCCGTTGGAAAGGTTTTGTTGCTGTGTGGGCCTAGTTGTTGTAGTGCCATTATAATGCGTAGCTATTTTGTTGCGTTACATAACCACATAGATTGGTCCCGGCCTTAACGACAAAGTGTTTTATATCTAGCTAGGCTGATAAATATGGTACATATAATGTTTGCAAATTTTCATGACCCATTGATTTTCCAAGGTTAGATTAGAAGTAGATTAAACACCATTGCTGAAAGTCAACACCAAGTAATTAATCTAAATTGCTAAGAAGCTTTCGATTCCTCATACAAATAATGAATTTTAACATCAAGTAATCAACCCAAAATGCTACTACTTTACTTTGCAATACATCCAAACAAGCCACAAATAAATCTTATTGTCACCCTACTCGGGGTTACCTCTAATGTGGCACACACATCATTGATAGTCACGTGCAATGGATAGATAAGCTAAATTATCATAATATAGTGTGAACAAATATGTTAGAAGCAGCCTTTAACTATCGCAAAGTTCCAGTAGTACCAACAACAGGCACAGTAAATTCAAATTCAAGACTATTAGTACAATCAATGAAAGAAATTAACTAGAAAATCACTTGATGTACCTAATGGCACTCTAGAGTAACCTGTACAGATTAATTTCTTTCATTGCAGATCAAAGCAATGCTTAAACTTCACTTCTCTTGATTTGAACATAAAAACAGAAGGCTTATGAGCATACTTTTTAGGGACTGTAAACACTGCAACAACTATAGAAATATAAATACTTGTTCTCAACTATCTGTCATTTTTCAAAATTCAATGTCCTTATCGTAGTCAAGAAAAGAAATCATCTTAGCTGCAGCCCGAGACTCACCGCAATTGCACGTTGGGCCGCTCGCGCCAGAGCTCCGGACGGCCGCTGCGACCCGGACAGGGCCGGTGAAAAAATCAGCGCCAAAACAGTAAAGACCGGTGCGAGGAATGGAGCAAAAGAATGCGCCGTGCAAGACAAGATTGGTCAACGGAGAAGAGTAAATTTCATAAAACTATACATATTTTAGCAATATTATCACAAAATTATAGATCTTAAGATATATTTTCAGAAACTATAGAGTTGCTACAGTAAAATTCAGAAATATTATGTACACTTTATAGTTTTGTGATAAGTTAGATGCAAAATCTATAATTTTATGATTAATTAAATAAAAAATATAGTTTCATAAAATTAAGACTTAAATCTGTAGTTTTGTAATAACAAAATAATTGTAGTTTTGTAAAATTTACTTACGAGAAAATAAACGTTAGCACGCACCTTCTCAATGCAAAACGTCGGTCCCTCGAGCTCCTTCCAAAAAAAATCCCCAGTGACGTTCTTTACAACATCAAAAGGGAGTACTTTGAGTCACTAGTTATTTAAATTGATTTACTTTTTTTTAATTAATATAGTCTAATACTTGCTTCAATTTAACCTTTGCACAATGTTTTTTTTTTACTTGAACAAAACCAAAACTAATCTCAATTGAAAAAATAAAGTAGTCAGTCTGCATCACAGAGCCTCGCCGCTGCTCATATCTAGACAGATTCTGATGATGTACCGAGATTGGAAGAGAGTAATATGTAGCTTATAAATATATTCAAGAAAGAAATCTATTGTAATAACATATATGTATATCCTATTTTTTTCTCTCCTGATTAGAAGTTTAGTTGACGAATGACACCGTAGAAATAGCGTGATGGTAGCAGTTTGAGTCGCCGCTGCGGATGTTGGAATTGTCGCTTAGCGCTGCGCGAAGGTCAGTGATCTTCGACAGAAATGGCAACATGTTGACGCCGTGGGAGTTAGAATCACTGCGCAACATTGTGTGCAGATGCAGGAGGAGGGAGAGGGCAAACAAGAAGTTACTGTCGAGAAAAGGGAGAGGGCAAGACAGCTAGTGCGACGATTCGGAGGCAGAGCCATAGCGGCCGGGGTGGGGCGTCGAACTAGTGACTTGGCGGCGACAGCGGTCGGGACGGAGTGTCGAACCGAAGATGGGGAGCCAGGGCGGGGCATCGAACCGGTGTCAGAGCGGCGACGGTCAGGGAGGGGCGAGGGTGGCCGGAGCGACGGCCAAGAGGGAAGTCTTAGCATAAAGTGTGGCACCAAAATAAAAGATAAAAAATGTGACATCTACGAACTTTTATATTAGAAGAAGATAATACATGACTATTATAAGAGTACGCCTCCAAGAGCTCTTTTACGTTTCATACATCTATGTATATCCTTAAAATTTTACGATTAAATCATTGGGATTTTTTTATTTGCCCCCCCCCCCCTTAACAATGAGTTGTTACTAGATGACCCTCAACCAAATTTCCCGCCATGCCTTTGGTGGTGGTATTTATAGATATTGCTTAAAATTCGATTCTATTTTTATAATTTGACTAGTCTCAATATCCATGCTAATGATACAGTTAAAAAAATATTAACTTAAGAATAATATATTAACATCAACATAAATTTGTTTTATTTTTCAACAACTTTCTTTGAATTTCATATATTTATTCTGGGTAGTTATGTTTTGTTAACTAACAATGCTTCATGTGTGTCTGTGGAGAGATATCATTCTTCAGATTTGTAAAAAAATAACTCTAGGTGCATATTCTGTGTGCACGTAGTCTAACATCTCTTAGAACATTTTACTGTATATACTTAGAAAAGAAAAACTATGATTTTTAAACAGCAGAGACAGATAGAGAAGAAGAGAAGAGAGTAGAGATAGAGACAAAAAATAAGCCCTCCGCTCCGAGTATGAGCTTGTAGGTTTAGTCGAAAGTCAAATTTTATCACTTCGATCACTAATAATGTATAATAAATAATATTTTATCATATAAAAATTATATTTTTTATTCATCATGTAATAGACTTTCATAAAAGGTATTCTTTTATATTAGAAATTATATAGAATTTTAAATATTATTTAGTACTTCCTTCGTAAAAAAATAAGTATCTTTTTAGATTTTCAAACATCTCTCTTTAATCATTCGTCTTATTCAAAAAATTTGTGAAAAAATTAATTATTTTATTATGAAATAATTTATTATTAGAAATATTTTAAGATTAATTAGTTTATTTTTGTATTTTCATAAAATATTTGCATAAGACGAATGGTTAAACGTCGATTTCAAAAAATCAAAAACATCACTTATTTTCAAACAGAGCGAGCCATAGTTAACAAATTTAACTTTATTTAAATCTAAAAATATTTATATTTTGATACTACTCGCCAAAATTTATTTAAAAGACGGAACTCCGACAAAACAATGTCCCAACGAGTCTTTGCCAATCCACGAGCAGAAAAGCAAAGCAACGCCCAATAATTAGCGCCCGTACTCTGAGAAAACAGAAGAACAAAAAAAGGGAAAACTAAAGCGGGCGCACTCAGCGGACCGCACACAACACTGCCACTTTCGTCGCTGCCGCCGTCGCCGCAGGCGAGGGGAACCGCAACGCCGGGAGCCGTCGCTGATGCTCTAGAGCGTTAGCGGAGCTCCACCAATTCGCCGGATCACATGTGTCCGCCACACCGATGATGTCCCAACTCCTAAGCGGTCTGCTCCTACTTCCACTCTTCGCTGGCGTCGTGGGCCGCAGTGACACGCTGACGCCGTCTTTAGAGTTCCACCACCGGTTCTCCGCGCCGGTGCGACGGTGGGCGGAGGCCCGCGGGCACAGGCTCCTCGGCGGCTGGCCCGTCCCCGGCAGCGCCGCCTTCGTCGCTGCCCTTTCGGGACACGATCGCCACCGCGCGTTGTCGGCCGGCGGGGAGCCACCGCCGCTCACTTTCGCGGAGGGCAACGCGACCCTCAAGATCAGCAACCTAGGATTGTAAGGCCTTTCTCTGTCCCTTCGCAATCGCAATTATGAATGCTTGTAGTGTGGTGGGTGTTAATTTTACCAAAAAGAAAAAAGTTACATTCTTGTGGTTCTGTTGTAGCTTGCACTATGCTCTTGTGACTGTGGGCACTCCCGGTCAGACGTTCATGGTGGCGCTGGACACAGGAAGCGATCTCTTCTGGCTGCCATGCCAGTGTGACGGGTGCACGCCACCGGCAACGGCTGCTTCTGGATCAGTAAGGGCTAAATTCTCTTTGAAATTCTATGAATCCTCTAATCGATTGGTTAATCGTGCATACTTCAGTGCTGAATGCCAATCCTGTCTGCATATGAATGCAGGAATTATAACCTGTCTTTTGAATCTTCATATATTTTCTTGCTGTTGAATATCATTTGTGTTGTTAGTCCTTGCATTTATTTTCATTTCAGCTACCTGGTTCAATTGGATATATTACCATAATATTTGATCACTATCTCATAATAACCTTGTAGAGGAGGAATATATTTCAATTTTGTTCTCAGAGGAAATTTTATAAACTTCTATGAATATCTGCTTTTGAAGTTTATACAGAGTTAATATTGTGCCAAACTGCATTGGCAAATAATGGTTTTTCATCACAGGATGTCAAAATTGATATCGTAAAAGGCCTTAAAACTATACACTCTGAATTCATTTTGATACAGCTGTGTTTATATGAATCATTGATACTGTAAATTAGAAAAAAAAACGTGACATCAAATTTTAATTTGTTTCAAGTAATAACTCAGTTTTTTTTTATGTTCTTAGTGCATATGAAAGAACTGTTTAGATGACCGCTTTGCTGGTAATTCTCTCCTTTCACTATAATCAGTGACTCACGTGAATTGTTTTCCTTTCTTCCATGTCTTTGTCCTCTTAGACTCTTATTTGCTCCATCAGCACCCTTCTCTATCCTCCTATTTCTTCTAATTGTTCAGCCTTTTCCATCAGATTGAAACCACCACTGTGTTGACCAGTTGTTACCTATTGTGGCATTCATCTTACTGTAGTCTGACTACATAATTGGATGGAGTAGAGAAGACACATGCGTGTTCAGAATTTAATGATATAGTGATTGTTAACATTGATTATTTAATTCAGGGGGACTTGTCTACAGGACACTAGATAATGTGACCTTGGTAAGACACGAAATAAACAAAAACTTGGTCTATAGGACATTGCTTAGTGTCGATAAAGTTTCAGCGTCCTACAAACCAACTTTTTTTTTTGTTAGTGTCGTACCCACAAAATCAATTTCAGTCAGTGTCCTAACCCACAATTGATGCCTGGCTATGTTTAAAATATTATTTTAAGTAGATGATTTGGTTGATTCATGTTATTGCAAGTCCATAACCACTGTTTGATGATATATGACAGCAAATAATTTTGGGAACACTTGACTTGTTCATTCCTGATTTAAATTGTGATTTATTTTTGTCATACGGCACTCATTGTATTGTTTTCAGGCTACTTTTTACATCCCTGGTATGTCGTCAACAAGCAAAGCTATTCTGTGCAACAGCAATTTTTGTGATTCTAAAAAAGAATGCTCAACCACATCGCAATGTCCATACAAGATGGTGTATGTCTCTGTGGGCACATCGTCTTCTGGATTTCTCATTGAAGATGTGCTTTACCTATCAACAGAGGATGCCCATTCTGAAATTCTGAAGGCACCAATTATGCTTGGGTATCACTCAATCTTGAATCTAGGTTCACTTATTTGTGGAAGATTTGATGCAATCTCCAGTGATATCTTTTGTCTCATATTGTCAGTTGTGGAGAGATTCAAACAGGGTCATTTCTTGATGCTGCTGCTCCAAATGGACTTTTTGGACTTGGGATCGATGAGATCTCTGTTCCTAGCATTTTGGCGCAGAATGGTCTGGCATCTAATTCCTTTTCAATGTGCTTTGGCCATGATGGTTTCGGGAGAATCAGCTTTGGAGACCAAGGCAGCTCAGACCAAGAAGAAACGCCTCTTGACATCAACCCACAACAGTGAGCATGCTTTGTTCATTAACTTGATGTGCAATTATTTCCTAGTTTTGCCTCTGTATTTTCTGCTATATGCTCCTTGCATTACTATTTCTTTTCTTACAGTCCCACATATGCCATCAGCATCACTGGAATTACAGTTGGAAACAACCTACTGGACATAGAGTTCAATACTATTTTTGACACTGGAACCTCCTTCACATACTTGGCAGACTCGGCATATTCATATATAACAAAGAGTGTAAGTAAATAATCTGATACAGTCTGATCTTGTGCCCCCACAACCACCCAACCCTAACCCCTCTGCTGCTTCTCTCTCTCTTCTAGAAACATAATTTTCATGTAACTGTTGCTTGTCCTCTTCTCCCTCTCTCAGTTTCATGCACAAGTTCAAGCAAAGCGCCATGTTGCTGACTCGAGAATTCCATTTGAATATTGCTACGACATAAGGTTGTTTTGTGAAATTATTAATACCATTATATTATTTCTTTTCAATTAAAAATTAATGACCTGGATGATTATTTTCAGCTCCAGTGATGCAAGGATTCTAACTCCTGATATAAGTTTGAGAACAATAAGTGGGAGTCTGTTTCTTGTTTTTGATGCTGGGCAGGTGATATCCATTCAGGTATATTGTTTTTTTGATTATAGGATTTCGATAGTCCTCTAGTATGGACCTCTGAAATCATTACGAATTACATTTTATTACTATTTTTCTTATGGGATACTTGCAGGAACATGAGTATGTCTATTGTTTGGCAATTGTCAAGAGCATGAAGCTCAATATTATTGGGCGTAAGTTTTCTGTATTCAGCACTTGTAGGCATTGTTTCATGGTCATACCAGTACCAGTTTTTTTTTATTTTATTCCTTAGAGTTCATAAAATAATTCTTATGTTACTGAACATTAATACAAAAAATGATTGGTTTATTTCGTTATAACAAATGATACATGCTATGGCCCCCAAATTATACATTATTGATGAAAGATGCTATATGGAACAAACTAACAGTGTAGCAGTGATACGTACATTACTACGGATTTATGGTCACACAAGAAGAGATCATGTCTTACACAATGGCATATGACAGAGATTAGGGGTGTCACTAGTTGGGGAGTAGCAAGCATAATATCATTTGAGATGGTTTGGATATATCGAACGGAACCCTCAACAATTCATATCAGGATAATAAGTTTGTCTGAGATCGTGAATGGAGTATAGGAAGACCAAACTTGATATGGGAGGAGCCTGTGTAGAGAGATTTGAAGGATTGAAATATAACCCATGGAGGTAGCCTTACATAGGAGAAGGTGAAAGCGAGCAAGTCACATGGCAGAACCATGATTCAGTGTCTACCTCTTTCACCCTTGTGTTTCATTATTTTTCCTTTTTTACCTCTCTTTTTCTTCCTTTTTTGTTTTCCTTTTTGGTTTTTAATCTTGTGTTGTGTCTCTTACTGGTTTCATCTCTAGCCTACCACAACTTGCATGGGACTAAAAGGCATTTTTGTTGTTGTTGTTATAAAATAATCCCTGCTTTCTTAGTACTGTTAGTCGATTTGGCATGTGACTAGTTCCACGTGTCAGTCCAATTGAATTTCCCATTGAATTAAACCTAGATTGGATTTGTTTGTGCTAACTGATAGTGACTCAGCTTGGAAAAATGGAACTGATTTAGGATGTGTTGCTCAGTGGCATGCTATTTCCCCCAAATTCTGGAGGATATGTTCATTCATGTTTCTAGAATACTCAATAATCCTGCAATGGCCCATGATTAAATTGAGTACAACTTTTTTCGTCAGAAAATTTCATGACTGGTCTTCGTCTGGTATTCAACCGAGAAAGGAAGATTCTTGGATGGAAGAAATTCAATTGTAAGTGACAATGTGCATTAATCCATTTTGTCCAAGAGTTAGGCTTCTGACGTTTTATGAAATGCAGGTTATGACTCAGAGCGTTCAAACCCTCTCGCAACTAACTCAGGGAATTCCTCAGGGATCTCACCTAAGAATTATTCTCCTCAGGACACAAGTAACCCGGATGGTGTTACCCAATTGAGACCACTGAACAGTTCATCTTGTCCAAAGTTCGGCCTTAGTTTACTCTTGATACTTCTTTTGGTCTACGGTGCCATTATGCTCTGATTTTTAGAGCTTGAATAGTTAGTACAGGATAGAGAAAGTGGGCGCCTCAGCGTGGCGCCTAAGGCAGTTTTGCCATGGCGCAAACCAAACAGGGCCCTTAGTGTATAGGTGGTGTAAATTTGACTAGCTATTAGTTGTGATGCCCTTTTTTTGGTGGCTCGATGCACAGTTTTCACTCTGTAGCCGAGTTCCCCATATAAACAAAAAAATTGACATACATTGGATGTGTAGAAATCTACTAACATGTGACAATACACTGGAACTTGTGGTAATGATAATCTACTAACATGTGACAATACAAAGAGCGCCTTAAAACTTGATGGCCGTATTATGATTGGATCTATACCACCGTTTGCTGAGAATACCAGAGGCATCCAATAACGATAGAGCTGAAGCGCCATAAAATTATTATTGTCAGTCTGGAAGATCAAAAACTGGCCACCGACTATGGCCAATTAGTTTGCTAATTGCTAAAAAAAAGTAATGCCAATTAGGAGCACATATCACAGCAGAAATAACGGCATTCTGCCAGCAACTGATTGATACACAGGCATTCCAGCATCGGAAAAAACACGTCTTATTCCTCCATTGGTCTACTCCTCAGGAGAGCTCAACACCTCCAACTTGTCAGTCGGGGTGGCCGGGACTCCATCGCACTCGCCTTCATCGTCACCACTGTCTATCCTTCCCAGCGGCGACGAGAAGTCGAGCCGCATCCCCTGCATCACTTCCTCGTACGACTCGTCCAGATCTTGCGAGGTCAACTGGTGGTACTCCACTAACTGCATCAGGCTCTGATTCTCTCTAACCAGGTTCGCGTTCTCTTGCGCGAGCAGCGACTTTTCAGCAAGGAGAGCCTCCAACTGCAACCTCACCTATACAAGATGTTGGAACAGAGTTACGAGCCAAACATGGACATCCGTGCGCTCAGTTTGAAACAAACTAACCAAATCTAATGGAGAGCAACTCTGATTGTCACACATCAAGTACAAGATGCAATTTGTCTGTCTGTTTAGCTATACCAATTGGGAAGCATAGAAGAAATGTGAACAGTGAATAACTGAGCGCTGTCATTACCAGATCATCTTCTTCAGGGGGCACTCCATTGTCATACCCATCCCTGAGCCTCTTGTTCTCTTCCTCGAGCAAGCCGCACCTCTCCTGCATGAAGTGCAACTCTGACTTGATGTTCTTCAGCTCCCTAGCAAGAGCCGCGGCTCTACTCGCCATCGAGACGGCAAGCTGCAAGTTGAACAAAAAAATCAGCCATCCAAGACAAAATCAGCAATACAAACCGTGTGAGAATCTAGTTTCGCCACTGACATTTCTTGCCCTCTTCAGATTGGTGCTCTGCGCGACCTCTGCCGAGGCCTGAACGCCACCTGTCCCCTGCCGCAGCTTCACATCCGCGGCTCCTTCGCCATCAGAATTTGCACCCTCTTCCTTTATGGCGGCCGGAGTATGGCCCTCCTGGTCCGCGGCATCCGTTGAGCTGCCACACTGCCGTTTCGCTTTGGGCTCATCCACCTCGCCGGGATCTGCCTCGCTCTCACATCCCCGCGCCTGGGTTGAGCATGTGGCCAGAGCATTCACTCCCTGCCAGAGAAAACAAACGGCTGCCGCCAGATCACCACCAGCATTGCAAAGGATCGCAATTGGAAAAGAAACGTGAGCATCGAATAGAAGAGGGCTGACCTTCTGCGCGGCGGTGAGGGTGTCGGAGAGCTGCGCCAGCGACGCCGCGACAGAGTCCAGGCCGCGGACCAGCATCAGCGACTCCTCGCGCAGCCTCTTCCCCCGCTCGGACTCCACTGGGCGCTGTGGCCGAGAAATAGAGCGTGTCAAGATCCACATTTGCGAAAAAACAGGGAATCGAATCGCGGAAAGCAAGCAGTCACCGTGGCGGCGCCGGCAGCTTGTGGGGCAAGCACGCGGCGATCCTCGAGAATGGTCTCGACGCGGGTACGGAGTCCATCCCAGAACCGTCGGTCGTCTGAAGCGGGGCTGGCCAGCGCAACGGCGGTGGAGTCCATGAGACGAGACGCGGGGAGGGGATCGATCCGGAGGAGGCAACGGCTAGTTTCAGGATTTAGGGGGCGGAGCTGAAGGGATTGGAATCGAAGGGGAGAAGCTTTAACTGCTTTATACCGGGCTGGGTACCAACGGTCGAAATTAAGCGGTCGTTGAGTGCGGCCATCCAGGAGCGTTTGTTTCTCACGAGATCTGATGTGCCGTAGTTGCTCCGAATACGCGCCTCGGCGGGCGAGGTTTTGCTAAAAATTCTTGTGAGCCCAGTCCCCAACATTCGAACAAGTAATCACCTTGTCGCATAAAAAGTATATTTGTATGTTTTGTAGTCTATGTTTTCTTTTTCTCTTTGAACATAAATGAGCTATACAAATTTAAATAATTTATATAACATGTAAATAACATATTAATAAAATATTGGCATGACAAATCTAAAAATGTACCCCCTCAGTATCAAAATATGTGATGTTTTTGACTTTTTAAAAATCAACGTTTGACCATTTTTTTTATTCAAAAAATTTAAGAAATACAAAAGCAAATATGTCATGCTTAAAGTATTTTAAGAATGAATTATTTCACAAAAAAATAATATTTTTAGAAATTTTCAGAATAAGATGAATAGTCAAATATACAAGTTTGAAAAATCTAAAAAGACATTTATTTTGGGATGGAGGGATAAGTCTCATGTCGTTAAATTTAATTAAAGTTAGAAAATTATTAGTCAAATAAAAGGGAAAATACAGTCAATGGGTACTATTAATAAGTTTTTTTTTTGACAGAAAGAGAAAGACCATAATTTTTATTAATGGGATTGTTGCGACGATGTGTGCGCGTCACAATTTAAGACCAGAAAAAAGAAAAGCTGATTTGCAGTTGTGCTTGGACACGTGTCACATGCAGAACCAGGTCTTTCTTAATTTGTGAGAGATGAGATCTCTCATAATTTATTTTCAGAATAATACATTTAATATGTCACTCCATATAAATAAAGTTTTACATACAACTAAGTATGTCATACAAAGGCACAACTAATTTAATTGCACCAGAGAAAATAGTGACATCTACAACACCATTTAACTACTACTAGTAGTCATCTGTGTAGTGTTATCTCAACAAAGAAATTCTTGTACGTGTACTGAAATAAATGAGAAGAGAACTAAAAATGTGTTTAGTTAGATTTATAAACCTGGATGGATCGTTCAATAAAGTTTCATCGATTTTTTTTTTGTTTGAAAGACAGTTGGACAGGTCAATTCAACTTTGATAAATATTACTCACGGATGCAGGGTAGATTCATATATAATTTTTTGTTAGATCAACTCATCCACACTATCTGAGTATTGCATGTTACTAACAAGATTATTTTTCTAAGTGATTAAATTATTTTTGATTTATTGGTATAAAAATAGTGATAATTATAATATTTATTATTTGTAAATAATTAATATTATACTGCTACAGCAATTAATACTCCTATTGTTATATGACAATAATAAATGAGTATTTATTATAACTTAAAAATAAATTGTACCATTATGTAAATATACTTATCCATTATTGATCATTCCACCAATAAAAAAATATATCGCTCAATCCAATCAACCAAACAAATAGGATGAATAGGTCACTTAAAATATGGATGCCACAATCTCATCCAACCTAATCCTTCAACCAAACTCATCTTGAAGCGCTCCTCACGTGACATCCCATTTTGATTTACTGTTAAACCAGCTCATTTTGATTTACTGTTAAACCAGCTCATCCGCTTCCCTCTCCACGCCAATTTGTCCCGTTGGTCCAGTGCCTCTGCCTCCGCCTCTGACCCCTCCCCAAAGTGCGGGCCGAGGACATCATACTTCCACGAAGTCGAAGTGATGAGTGAGCCACCTTGTAGATTCTCTGCCTACCTGCAGCCAGCAGCAGCCACAAAGGCACAAAAGCTTGTCTCATCTCACACGGTGGACAACCAACCATTCGTGCAGTGAGATGGCCTTTAACATTTGCAGAAATGCTCCTTTCAAGGCAGTTTTCAAAGAACATTTCAATTCATTATATAGCTTTGCATTTTCTCCCAAACATCATAGACCATTCATTAAAACATAATAGAAGGAAAAAGATTTACAAAGGTCAAATATACATTTGTGTTGTGGAATGCCAGGGGCCTTAGCCCACAGCACAAGAAGAGAGAGACCTAATATTCTTCTTCCTTTCTTACCTTCTCTCTTTACCGTAGATGCCTTTATAACCATTTGTTGTGGAGCAATGCCGGGAGCCTCAGCCTGTTGGTGAAAACAAAATGAAGACAAATAAAATGCACAGAGGGAGCCATATATTTCATTAATCAGCATGATTTACAAAATATAGAATCCCAACATATGGCTTTGTCTTCATCTGTCTTGTGCGTCGATGCTTAAGCAGAAATCTGACTTGAGTGATTGCGTAGTCCGCTGATTCCTAGGGCCATGCAGGGCTCGCCTGTTAATTACATCTACAGAACGAGTCTGGAGAAAACCTCTGATTAAGCTGCTCATAGCGGTCGTTTCTTCATGTAGAGTGTTGCTCGTTCATATATGATGTATGGTGGTGGAACGCAAGTGATGCTAAAACTAATCACAATAGTGCCACCGCTACGTCAGGTGTGAATAGAATATGTTGATGAAGAGGATGACTTTTGCCTCGTCGGTGCTCATTCATGTGTATGCCGATCTTCATCTACTCGGATGGGTGTGTCCTGGCTTCGCCTCGTCAGTGCCCGGCAATGTATCCAATCCTGTTGTATGGGACATGTTGGTGGAACCATCACTTGCTAAAGTTTTGTCTAGCCTCGT
Source organism: Zoysia japonica (assembly GCA_001602275.1). Taxonomy (NCBI): domain Eukaryota; kingdom Viridiplantae; phylum Streptophyta; class Magnoliopsida; order Poales; family Poaceae; genus Zoysia; species Zoysia japonica. The sequence continues at coordinate 2,226,218 of BCLF01000042.1, forward strand.
CCGTACTAGGCATGTGATGATGCCGATCTGAATGCCATGAGAGCAGCAGCTTGTTGCTTTACTTAAATGATGTTTGCCATGAATATTTTTCTAATAGACTAGATGTGAAAGCCATTATCACTGGAGGATTCGTTGTGTCTTCCATTGTTTAATAAATCCACAGACAGACCATCAAGCTCGTACACGTGAGACACCCGTCTTCCTCTATTCACCACAACTGGTAGACCGTCAATGCTCATACATGTGAGACACCCATCTTTCTCTGTTCACCACCACAACAGGCAGACCACCGATACTCATACATGTGAGACACCCGTCTTACTCTATTCACCACAACAGGCAAACTGATGCTCATACATGTGACACATATTTTCCTCTGTTCACCACAACAGGCAAGCCGTTGATACTCATACATGTGAGACACCCGTCTTCCTCTGTTCACCACACCAACAGGCAGGCCGCCCATGCTCATACATGTGAGACTTATCTTCCTCTGTTCACCACCACAACAGGTAGATCGTCGATGCTATACATGTGAGACACTTCCTCTGTTTACCAGCACAACAGGCAGGCTACCGATGCTCATACATGTGAGACACCCGTCTTTCTTTGTTCAACACCAATACAGGTAGAACGCCAATGCTCATACATGTGAGACACCCGTCTTTCTCTGTTGCGGTATCTTGAGATACTCTGGACATGATCTACTTGGAGAGATGCTTCGAGTTGACCGGATCACGGCGATGAGAGCGATCCTCCATAGATGGCGTGACCGGTAGCATCACGATGGCATGTGCATGGGCGTGGCCTGCAGCAGCGTCATGGCAGCATGTGCATGCCCTGCGGCAGCCTACTAGAGGCGTGGTGGGTGGCTCCGGCGTGTTGTGCTAGCAGCCTGGCGGCCTTCTTTCTACATGCCTTCCCTCCTCCTTCTCTGTTGCATGAACTGGAGCCTTGTTTATATAGGCAAGCAGTGGCGGGCCTACCAGTGGGGCCACATAGGTCATGGCCCCACTCTTGGCCTAAAAAAACCATAAATTTTTCCTTATAACTTTGTTTAACCAGTTAATTAGCTTATAAACATCATATAATGGCCCAAGTCTGTGGGCCATCCTGAGTCCGCTACTGTAGGCAAGGGTGCCGCTCAGGTTGTTGCGAGTTTGTTCGACGCATGCATGCATTCTATTATTTGTTCGTGTGGATCAGCAGGTTTATTGGAGCTCATTTCCATCTCATGCGGTCAGGGCATCAACGGAACTAGTCTGGATAAGTATTATGAAATTCAAACAAAAGTTTGTTAGCCTTCTTTATCTCCACCTGCATGTATGCATGCGCCAGGCAGCCAGTTTGTGGGGTTTGTTTCACCATGTGCGGCAGGGAAGAGAGGATTTTTGCAGTGCCTTCTAAACCAGTTCTTGAATCGCCAATCGAGAAGGCCGTCATGTCTCCGACCCTCTCTGCTCTCCCGTTGCCCAACTCCAACCCTCCATCCACATCTGAACCTCCACCCGTAGTTGATCTCTCACATTCTCGCATATCCAAACCTTCGACCACAGGCGATCCTCCGTCCGCTCCCTATGATCCCGGATCCTCGGTTGTGCCATTTCAGGACCCACGGTCGGTGAGGTGTCCCCTTTTTGCTGTTTGCTTGCCTCTAGTCTAGGGATCCCGATGCACGCGCTCGGGTATGGACAAAGTCCAGAATCTTCCTTGGGATTTGCAGCACACGCCCGGTTCACGTCTTAGTGGGGCAGGTTGGTGAGTCGCATGTTCAACCCTCTCCTTTTTCTCCTGTGTTCGATTTCACGTCATGTGGCCCTCGGCACCGAAACCCTAGCTCACCAAAGGGGAGTGGGGTTCCTTCCGATTTACCCCTCCGGTTTGTCCTCCTCCTGGCTTTTCATCTCTATCTTATTTCTTCATGCACTCTAGCGGTAACTCGTCTTCAGGTTGGAGGGGAACCACGGGTGGTGATACGAGGTCGTTCTCTAGTGTGGTTGTTAGCTTCATGACCATTGAAGCCCCTCAAAGCTATGAATGATTTTGGTGATTGAATGAGAACCATGAACTAACTCGTTGGTTGCAGGTTTATCAACACTATTCTACACCACTATGAGTTGGTTGTTGTAAGGATGTTCGTGTCCCGGAGTGTTTCTAAGGAGGGAGCTGGTTCAAGGCTAAGGATAAATTAGAGTCATGTGTGGCTTAGCTTTTAGGCCTTGGGGTCTATAGGAAACACCGTACTATTAAGAGGGGTCAGGTCACTTTTCTCAGTTTTACAGGAATTAGAGAGTGTGGATGCTCTAGGTTCTCTGAGTCACTTGAGTGATCAGCGAATGCTTGAAGATGTCAAGAGTTGCAGCTGAAAGCATGAAAATCTTGAAGCAATCAAGTTTCAGCAGCAAATGAGGTTATCGGACAGTCCGGTGAGGGTCACAGCCAGGTGTCCAGAAAAGATGTTTTTTCTAGGAGCTGAAGGTAGGAGGTCACCGGATAGTCCGATGAATGCAGTAGCTCGAAGTCCAGAGAGAGATGCTCTCTGGAGTCGTCAGAAAGAAGTCACCGGAGGAGGTGTCCAAGAGAGGTGTCTCTGAAATTCCAAAAGAGAAGTTCACCGAACAGTCCGATGATGGTATGAACCGAACATACCGGTGTCATAAAGAATAGAATTCAGAGAGGTTGTTTTTTTTCAGTTGGAGACCAGGAGTCACCGGACAATCCGGTGGTCACAGTCATCGGACAGTTCGGTGACTGCAAAAAGCAGACAACTTTTTGGCAACGGCTCTTAACGATTGTTTCAGGGCTTGGGGCCTATTTAAACCGTTGGGAGAGCTGTTGTGGTGCTTGCTTGCGGCCAGAACAGTTGTAGATCATTTGTTGAGAGCCAAAGTTCATCAAGGGAGCATAAGAGAGCATCTAGTGAGATCTTGAATGCTTATGCAGAGTAGCAAAGAGCATTCACACATTCCTAGAGCTTGTGAGACTGAGAGGAGTGTCTTCGGCTTGTTACTCTTGGTCTATGGCAGCCTAGACCGGTTAGGCGTCTTTGTCCGAGCTTTTGAGGAGATTGTGAAAGTCGACATCAAGTTTGTACGCGGTTTCGGGTCCCCTGCTCGAAAGGGACACCAAAAGTGAGTGCCCGAGCATTGGAGACTTGCTCTAGCGCTTGGATATTGTTTGCTATAGCCGGGGCACCGGTGTCTTCACTCCGAGAGTGAAGCGTACCCTTGTGAGCATCGTTTCGAGAACGGCGGGAGGAACCAAGACTCTAATGGGAGTGAATCAACGAGGATTAGGGTAAGACGCCATCCTTTCGAGACCTCAAGAAAAATCGCTGAGCATCTCTGTCACTCTTCTCTTTACTTACCGCATTTACATTCTTGTGAGTAGTGTGATAGGTTGTTTAGTTGCTTCTCTTGGTGGCTCTCGTGTCGGCTTGCTTACTAGCTTGATAGGTTGTCTTCTAACTTGTTTTACTCTTCTCTAGACCATACTTGCTAGGAGTTGCTTGCTAGTTTTGCTAGAAATTAGGAAGAGAAAGAATTTGGCATAGTAGTGTAAGTGCCCGATTCAACCCCTCCTTCTCGGTCACTTAATCCTTCCAAGTGTTATCAGAGCTAAGTGCTCATTTTTATGCTTAACCGCCTTTGAGAAGTGATCGGGATTGATGGAGACAAGTTCTTTATCAGGGTCCGGTAGTGGCTCATGGAAGAATCGCTTGCTAAGCTACCTAAATGCAACACATCCAGAGAATTCGAGTGCTAATATGAACAACTCTTCAAACTCTTTATCTAGCAACTCTTTAAGTACTATCACGAATGAAAATTTCACTTATCTTGAGCTCATAGATGCCTACACTCACTTTGGAACTCTTGATGGTGAATCTATAGGTGCTACCATGCTACGATTGCGTGATCTTGTTGAAAAGATCAATTCCTTTGAAGGAGCACTTAAGATCTCTCATGATGAATCCATCATCAAGAAGTTTCTCTCAAGCAAAATTTCTAGCTCTTGTGTCTCTCATGAAGTTTCATCTATGAAAGAGGATCTAAATGCTTCCACCTCAAGCAAGATCATTGGAGAGCATGCTCATCACACTCTCGAGCCCTCGGTTTGCAACAACTCTACTTTTACTAGCTCTCATTTACCTCTTGATGATAATTCTGTTGCTAGTAGTTTGCTAGAAGACTCTTATGTTGTTCTATGTGATGAGTATGATAATATTATTGTCTTACCTAACGAACCTTCGAAAGATTTGTGCACTCGCATTGATAAGCTTGTAAGTTGGATCAATTCTTATGAGAAGCGGCATATCACTATTGATGAAGCTAACAAAAAGAAAGTTGACACATGGAAGGATCATCTCAAGCGCTCTAAGGAACAAAATTCATCTCAAAAAGTCGCTCTTATTGTTGAGATTAGTACAAGTGAATCTAGCAATACTTTGGATACTAATACCTCATATCTCATGGCATCTAGCATGATGAACTACAAGAATGGTGGCAAACATTGGGTTCTTGATAGTGGTTGACTCAACACATGACTGTCAATCACAAGATATTCACCACCATCAAGGAAGATGAGGATAAAGATAAAGTAACTTTTGGAGACAATTTTAGAGAAAAAATCAAGGGACTGGGCAAAGTTGCTATATCTAATGACTTGACCATTTCTAATGTTATGCTAGTGCAATCTTTGAGCTTCAATCTTCTCTCGGTTGCTCAATTGTTTGATCTTGGTTTCACATGCTTTTTCAATGACAAGGGTGCTGAAATGATCAACAAGTCTTTGGCCTCACATTTAATGGTTTTCGGCACAACAATCTCTATATGGTGGATTTCTCTTCAAGTGAAGTTGCGTCGCAAAATTGTCTCATTGCTAAGTCTTCCAAAGGATGGTTATGGCATATGAGGCTTGCTCATATTGGAATAGGCCAATTGAAGAAGGTCACCAAGAAGGGCTTAATTCTCAGAATTCAAGATGTCACTTTTGAGAGGGACAAGTTGTGTAGTGTGTGTCAAGCGGGAAAACAAGTGGCCACTCTTCATCCTTGCAAGACCATAATGTCCACATCAAGACCTCTTGAGCTTCTCTACATTAATCTCTTTGGGCCAACAACTTACAAGAGTCTTGGGGTAATCTCTATTGCATGGTGATTGTTGATGACTTCTTTCGATATACATGGACCATCTTTCTACAAGACAAAGCTCAAGCCATCACCAACTTGAAGAAGTTTGCAAAGAGAGCTCAAAATGAATTTGAAGCCAAGATCAAGAAGGTTAAAAGTGATAATGGGACGGAGTTCAAGAACTCTATCATTGAAGAATATTGTGATGATCTTGGCATCAAGAATGAGTTCCCAGCTACTTACACCCTAGAGCAAAATGGTGTTGTGGAGAGGAAGAATACGACTCTTATCACTCTTGCAAGAGCTATGTTGGTTGAGTATGGGACTCTGGAGAGGTTTTGGGCTGAAGCTATCAACGCGGCATGCTATACATCAAACCGTGTTTATCTACATCGCCTCTTGAAAAGGACCCCTTATGAGTTATTGGTGGGAAGGAAGCCAAATGTGGGCTATTTTCGGGTCTTTGGAGGTAAATGCTATATCTTCAAGAAGAGGAAGAGGTTTGGTAAGTATGAGAAAATGAACGACATTGGATTTCTCGTTGAGTATTCTGGTAACTCTAAAGCTTATCATGTTTTCAATGCTACTACCGAATTTGTTGAGGAATCCTATGATGTGCAATTTGATAAAACCAATGGTTCTTAAGAGAACAAAGAATCTTATAGTTGTGATGTAGATGATGATGAACCCTTGGAGTAAGCAATGCGAAAGATGCCCGTAGGAGAAGTTCTACCAAGAGAAGATGACTCTTCTACTCCACCACCGGAAGACTCCTCCACGACTCTACATGAGAACACTACATCGACAACTCAAGCGGAAGAATCATCAAAGTGCACGAGTTCCAAGAGAGTCGCCTCAAGTGCCTACTACTCCGAGATATCAAAGATCGCCTACATCAAGTGGTACACCACCATGTCCAACAAGGACATCAAGAATTGAGGAGGATTGCAGCTCTCCGCTCCGACTTCAAGACACCGTCATCTCCAAGGAGCAAGCCATACGAGATGCTCAAGATGTCTCTTCACCGCAAGCACCACATCAAAAGGCTCCAAAGAGAGGCACAAACCAATTCTTTGAGCTCACGAAAGTGACTTGATTATTAGGAGTCCCTCTCAAGGGTTAAAGACTAGGAGAAATCAATATAAACCGAATTATACTAATAATTCTAATGATGATGATACGGCTAACAATGCTTGTGAGAATTTCTCTTTTGTGACTTTAATAGAGCCTAAGAACATCGATGAGGCGGTGGAAGATCATAAATAGATGTTGGCTATGCAAGAGGAGCTCAACAACTTCGAGAGGAATCAAGTGTGGGAACTGGTGAAGAGGCCGAAGCACAAGAACATCATTGGTGTCAAGTGAGTCTTCAAGAACAAGCAAGATGACAACGGGAATGTCATGAGGAATAAAGCAAGACTCGTCGCCAAGGATTATTCTCAAGTTGAAGGGGTGAACTTCGACGAGACATTTGCCCCCGTGGCTCGACTTGAGTCCATTCGAACCTTGCTCGCTTATGCTTCATATTTTAACTTCAAATTATATCAAATGGATGTGAAGAGCACATTTCTTAACGGCTATATTAATGAGCAGGTTTATGTTGAGCAACCACCCGACTTCGAGGATCCCAAGTGTCCCGACCACGTCTTCAAGTTGAAAAAGGTATTTTATGGACTCAAGCAAGCAACAAGGGTATGGTATGAACGGCTAAGAGATTTCCTCACTGACAAGGGCTTCAGGATAGGGAGTATTGATAACACCCTCTTTACTAAACATGTTAATGATGATCTCTTTATTTGCAAAATATATGTGGATGATATTATCTTTGGTTCTACTAATAAAGCTTATAATGCTAAATTTTGTGATCTTATAGTCAAAGAATTTAAGATGTTCATCATAGGTGAACTTCATTTGTTCCTCTATTTTCAAGTCAAGAAAATTAAAGAGAGAACATTCATCTATCAAGAGAAGTACACAAGAGATCTCCTCAAGCATTTTGGAATGGAGGATTCAAAGCCAATCAAGACTCCAATGACCACAAATGGTATTCTTGGCCCGGATGAGAGTGGTAAATCGGTTGATAAAAAGCTCTATCGATCTATGATTGGTTCTCTATTATATCTTATCGTTTCTCACCCGGATATTATGTTTAGTATATGCTTATGTGCTTGTTATCAAGCTAATTTAAAGAATCTCATCTTAAGGCTGTCAAGAGAATTCTTAGGTACCTCCACTATACACCAACTATGGGCTTTTGGTATCCAAAAGATGGAGGTTTTGATTTTGTTGGATATTCCGACTCGAACTTCGCCGGTTGCAAAGTGTGTAGAAAGAGCACCTCTGGTGGATGTCAATTTCTTGGGAGATCATTGGTTGCTTGGAGCTCTAAAAAGCAAAATACCGTGGCTCTCTCAACGGCCGAAGTGGAATATATGGCAGCTTGTGCTTGTTGTGCTCAATTTCTCTACATGATGCAAACTCTCACGGACTATAGATTGGTATACAATCAAATTCCTCTTTATTGTGATAGTGAAAATGCTATCAATATGGCTCTTCATAAGGGTGATCATGGGCATGCTAAACATATTGAGGTCAAGCATTATTTCATAAAGGATCATGTTGCCAAAAAAGATATTGAGCTTATAAGTGTGAGGACAAATGATCAATTGGACGACATATTCACAAAGCCCCTTGATGAGAAGAACTTCAACAAGCTAAGAGGAGGGCTCAACATTCTTGATCTTTTGGACTTCACTTGAGTAAACTCTATAGCTTAGCATTTTCTTTGTATATACTTGTTTGCTTGTGTTTGCTTTATTTTTGTTGTTCTTCTTGTTTTGTAAGACCGTCATCTAACCCTTTCAAGATAGCAATGATCATGGAGAGCTTGGAAAGGATGTTCACAGGGTGCCCAAAGCTAGGAGATGAGGGTCATTGTGAGTGAGCTTGTGAGGGGATTCAAATGTGATGATGTTATTTCTTTTCTAGTCCTTTTTCATCATGTGCATACTTCTTTTATTCTAGTTTTGCATTCATGTGCATTTCATGCATTGCATCTAGTATTTTGACGTCAAGCACGGGTCTAGGGGGAGTTACTCATAAGCAATATAAGTTTATTACTCCTAGACTCCATAGCAATTGTGAGTTTCATGCCATTGAATCATGGTCTTTCGAGCTCTAAGGTTAAAACTACTTACGCGGCTCAAAGACTATGATTCATACATTCTCATATGCATCACTAACTCCCTCTTGTTGAGAGAAGAGGAAGTTTCTTGGATGACCATTTTTGTAGGATGGATGCTAACTCGAGGGGGAGAAGGAGCTTTGAATCAAGAAGACGATCAAGACACAAGGAGATGATGAGCAAGAAAAGAATCGAACAAGAAGAACCATAAAGATCTAGTAATATTGTCTCATATCTCATCATGTCAATTGTGCTATTGTATTCTCCTTCTTTGTGGCTTTCGTTTTTGGTTGATAGATGACAAAGGAGTGAGAAATAGAAGTGAAGATGATCGAGGATTGAGAAATGATGATGATGAGAAAAGTGAAGATGGTCGAACATGCTCAAAGGAGAAGATGATGATTAATGAAGGCTTGAAGATTGGGGAAAGAAAGAAATGTGATAAGATGAAGCGGTCAAAGACCACCATAAGGGAGTAATCTTTCCTATTCCTCTAAATCCGATGATTACTTCCCTTTGCCCTCTACTTGTCTTGTGGCTATTTTCTATTTGTAGGAAACAGGTAGAGGGAAACAAAGATTTGAAGATGAATGAAGTCACACTTAAGAAAACCAATCAAATCAAAGAATATGAAGAGATTAAGCAATGCACTAATCGAGGGGGAGCTCCAAAGCTATGGTATGAAACCTCGTGCAATTTTTGTAGACTTCTTGGCAAGAGATGGTAAGACAACTTGCCCCTATCCTTTTATTTTAAGGTTGTCTCATGCTTCCATTCCTATCTTTTGTATCATCTTAATCATTTGCATCATGGTTGTCATCAATCACAAAAAAGGGAGAGATTATTAGCTTCATGACCATTGAAGCCCCTCAAAAGGTATAAATGATTTTGGTGATTGAATGAGAACCATGAACTAACTCGTTGGATGCAGGTTTATCAACACTGTTCTACACCGCTACGAGTTGGTTGCTGCAAGGATGTTAGTGTCCTCCGGAGTGTTTCCAAGAAGGGAGCTGGTTGAAGGCTAAGGATGAATTAGAGCCATGTGTGGCTTAGCTTTTAGGCCTTGAGTCTATAGAAAACACCGGTACTATTAAGAGGTGTCGGGTCACTCGTCTCAATTTTAAAGTAATTAGGGAGTGTGGATGCTCTAGGTTCTCTGAGACCCTTGAGTGATCAGCGGATGCTTGAAGATGTCAAGAGTTACAGCCAGAAGCATGAAGATCTTGAAGCAGTCAAGTTTCAGTAGCAGATAAGGCCACCGGATAGTCCGTCGGTGTCACCGGATAGTCCAGTGAGGGTCGCAGCCAGGTGTCGAGAAAAGATGTTTTTCTGGGAGCTAATGACAGGAGATCACCGGACAGTCCGACGAGAGTTACCGGACAGTCCGATGAGTGCAGGAGCTTGAATTCCAGAGAGAGATGCTCTCTGGAGTCGTCAAAAAGAAGTCACCGGACAGTCCGTCGGTCAGAGACCGGACAGTGCAATGAGCCCCGAAGGAGGTGTCCAAGAGATGTGTCTTTGGAAGTCTAAAAGAGAAGTTCACCGGATAATCTGGTGATGGCATGAACTGAACAGTTCGGTGTCATAAGGAATAGATTCCAGATATGTTGTTTTCTGTCAGTTGGAGACCAGGAGTCACCGAACAATCCGGTGTTCCCAGTTACCGAACAGTCCGGTGACTGCAAAAGGCAGACAGCTTTTTGGCAACGGCTCTTAATGGTTGTTTCAGGGCTTGAGGCCTATTTAAACCGTAGGGAGAGCTGTTGTGGTGCTTGCTCGCGGCCAGAACAGTTGGAGATCATTTGTTGAGAGCCAAAGTTCATCAAGGGAGCACAAGAGAGCATCTAGTGAGATCTTAAGTGCTTGTGAAGAGTAGTAAAGAGCATCCACACATTCCTAGAGCTTGTGAGGCTGAGAGGAGTGTCTTCAGCTTGTTACTCTTGGTCTTTGGCAGCCTAGACCGGTTAGGCGTCGTCCGAGCTACTGAGGAGATTATGGAAGCCAACATCAAGTTTGTACGCGGTTCCAGATCCCCTGCTCGAAAGAGACGTCAAGAGTGAGCGCCCGAGCCTTGGAGGCTTGCTCTAGCGCTTGGGTATTGTTTGCTACAGCCGGGGCGCCGGTGTCTTCACTCCGGGAGTGAAGCGTACCCTTGTGAGCATCGTTTCGAAAATGACGGGAGGAGCCAAGACTCTAACAGGAGTTGTTCAACGAAGATTAGGGGAAGGCGTCATCCTTCTGAGACATCGGAAAAAATCGCTGAGCATCTCTTTCACCGTTCTCTTTACTTACAACATTTACATTCTTGTGAGTAGTGTGATAGGCTGTTTAGTTGCTTCTCTTGGTGGCTCTCGTGCCGGCTTGCTTACTAGCTTGATTGGTTGTCTTCTAGCTTGTTTTACTCTTCTCTAGACCATACTTGCTAGAAGTTGCTTGCTAGTTTTGCTAGAAATTAGGAAGAGAAAGAATTTGGCCTAGTAGTTTAAGTGCCTGATTCAACCCTCCCTTCTCGGTCACTTGATCCTTTCAGTGGTTGCATCGAAACCTCAGGTGAGAGCGACTATTTTGCCTGTGGAGATGAGGCCGATTTTCGCGGTCATGGTTTTGGGCTGGTTGGGTTGGTCGGGGTACGGGTCGATTTTTGTCTCGATACTCTAGACCTCAATTTGGATCTTGTGGCTTTGGGAGAGATGGTGGTCACAGAGGGAATTTAGATCATGAAGTCTCACACTAGTTGGAAGGGAATGTTGGGGTAGGGGCTCACATTTCTACGGGAGTTGTGGAGGTTGAGATCCCCAATTTGGCTCTACAAGGGTCGGGAGCTCCTCAACAAGGTTCAGAGGTGAATGTTCCAAGGCAATGACAATTGGGGACTTCTGAATCGTACGAGGATGCTTGGTGGATATCAACAATGGAATCTAGGGGTGAGCCTCATCCTCAGCAGTGGTGTGTCAAAGTTCCTGACCTGTGGGTGGTGTTGGTACCTCTCATACCCCATGTTCCTCTTCTCAACAAGCATGGCAAGGTGGTAGCAGTGAGGGGCTTTGATTTGGATCAGAATTCTTGTGCTAGGCCTTTCTTTTTGGGACACAATCAATCTAGTGAAGTTCATTGTTATGTTTGTCGATCACCTGTGTAGCCTATCCTTTTGTGGTTAAATGTAGCAGTTGTGGTTTGGACAATCATGGGATTAAGCTGTGTGCTGGGAAGAAACCTTGGGATTATATTGCTAAATTGTGTGGGGCTCAGCTTGAGGGGCAAGGTTTTTTGATATTGAGGATGTTCCTAATGCTGCTGCCCTTAAAGAGCGTTAACACTGCTTTGATCACAATTATTGAGGGATCTGTTGCTCAAATTGAACTAGAAATGCAAGCTATCTTTCTGTTGGATGGAGGCGCAGTGGAAAACAGTGGTCTGAAACTCAATTCAGTATGAGATTCCTAATGCTCAGAAGATTGAGGAGTGGTCTCATTTCCATAGTCTAAAAATGCAAAGCTCATGTGCTAGTTTCAGCATATGGCCGTGGGATCCTGCTGTGGATGCTAAAGGAATCCTTCAAGAATCTTGGTTTCGGGTTAGGAGAATTCTTTATGAAAGCAGAACTGCTCCAGTTGCAGCTTATGTGGGGTCTCTAGTGAGAAAGATTTTGGAGGTAGATGAAGCTAGCCTGGTCAGAGAGTATGTCATGATCAAAATAGGTTGTAGAGATGTGACCAAGGTACCTACAGTTGCTGAAGGGTTGATTGGGCTCTGTTTTTATGACTTTCTGCTTGAAAGGGAGATGCCTGTAGAGGATCCAAGGCAGATGTCCAATGGGTAAGCTGATAAATCTAAAGCTGAGCAGATATCTAAAGGTGAAAATGTCTCAAGAATTTGTGAAAGTGCTTGCTGCTAATCTTTATATCATCATTGCTGGGGACAAGACTTACAAGAAAACTGGGTCTACCCTATCAGCTGATGGCTGCATCACCTAAACTAACTTTTTCCAAACTAGAGAAGGATAAGGAACCTATGGTGGATCAGGGTACCTCTGGTAGTTTGCAGTCTAAAGTTGTTGACACTGGAGATGGGGATGAGGAATAGATATATGCTGTGAAAGATTTGATGTTAGTGAAGATGAGGATGAGTTTTTTGATAGCCCTCCTATAAGGCATGGAGCAGGTTCTACATCAAAGATGGGAAATACCAAACCTGGTTGATGCCATGTTCTGAGACTCCGCATGTTGAGAAACAATTCAAAGACATCTTAGGGGACAAGTTGATTTATACTCAAGTCTCTAAATCACTTGTTCTAATATTGGAAAAAAATATGCTTCATCAAATGTGGAGGCTGCTAGTGAGTTTCAACAGGTGCCTAGTGAAGAAGTGCTTACCGTGTTACATGCTGTCATAAACAAAGCTTTGGAGTTAAGGACTTCATCTAAGGAAGAGGATACTAATACACAAGTGCCAACTAATGGAGAGATTCAGGGTACCTCAGTGATGAATGCTTTGATTGGTCCTGCTCCTACCCGTCAATCTAAGCGAATTGCCAAGGGTGATCTGAATGTGTGGGAGGCTGTTGAAAAGAGACAAAGGAAGCGCAGCTTAGAAGGTACTCCACTCCCCTAACCTCTTTAGTCAGCTTTTCAGTTCATAATTCTTTCTCAGTATCATCGAATGAAACAGTTATTGAGAAAGCTATGGGTGCTCCTCTCAGCAATAACGATTTTGAAACTATTAATTTGTTAAGAAATCTTGATGAGGCTAGGGGGAATTTACAGGCTAAGAAAATAATTGATAATTTTGTAGAAATACAATAGGCTGCTGATGAGCTTGTCCCTCCAAATTAATTCAATGGATGGAATCTGAAGAGAATTCAGATTTTGATGACTTTATTCTAGTTTCATCCAAAAAATTTAAGTCTAGTAAAAGCAAGGTGCAGATTGGGAAGGGCAGGAAAAAGGACAGATCTCTGATATCAGGATCTTCTAAAAGTAGTCCTATTATCTCACAGAGGTCTGTGAGGGAAGTCCGAAAGAAAGGAAAGAAAAATTAAAATGTTAGGTATCTTTTGGAATTGTAGAGTAGGCAAAAAAGGGATGTCTACTCACCTGAGAGATATTTTCGGTGAATAACAACTTTCTTTTGTTTGTCTTCAGGAAACTATTAAAAAGGAGTATTCCCCATCCTTTTTTAGAAAACTTGATCCATTAGGAGTTTTTTATTGGTTTTGGATTCCATCTAGAGGTAGAGCTGGTGGACTTTTGAGTGGTATTCATAAGGGTGTGCTTACAGTTATATCTATTAATAAGGGCAAATTTTTGTTGAAAACTATTGTTCAAGACAAAAGAATCTAACCTTTGCTGGTCTCTAGTGAACATTTATGGCCCTCCTCAAGATGAAAATAAAATGTGTTTCCTTTCTGATTTGGCCTCTTGTAGTAATAAGAGCTCTATTCCTATGTTGATTGGGGGGGGGGGAAGGGGATTCCAATATTATCAGGTTTAGCCTATAAAAGAATAAACCTCATACCTTGTCTCAGTTTTTCCCACTTATTCAATAATATCATAAATACATGTACATATGCCCTCTATGAAATTAGTTTGTGTGGCGATCTTTTTACCTAGTCTAACAACCAGTCTACTCCAACCCTTGAAAAGCAAGATAGAATTCTGGTTAATCGGGATTGGGAGTTAGACTTTCCTCTGGCTGTTGCTCAAAAGGTCCCAAGAAGTGCTTCTGACCACAATGTCATTGTTCTAAATATTGGAGGCCCCAAAATTTAAAATCTCGTTTATTCAAATTTGAACATTCATGGTTACAACATGAAGAGTTTCATAATATGGTGGCTAGAATTTGTAATGACCATTCAGGCCCCTTTAAACCAATGGATGTGTTTCTGAACAAAATGAAAAACCTAAGAAAATATCTTAAAGGTTGGGGCAGTAACTTAGCTGGAACCAGAAAGAAGAAAAAAAGGTGATTACTCAAGAATTAAAATCCTTTGACACCTTGGAGAGCTTGGTCCTTTATCTACTTCTTCATCTAATAAAAAATGTGAATTAGAATCAACTCTTTTGCAGCTAGATGCAGATGAAGAAGCTTACTGGTTTAAAAGAACTCAATCTCAATGGCTCCTAAAAGGAGACAACAATACTGAATACTTTCACCGAATTGCTAATGGTAGGAAAAGAAGAAATACTATTTTTTGTTTGAAAGATGGGGATAGTAATATTATTGGGGTGAGGCTCTACTCAATCATGCCACTGCCATTTACAAAGAACTCTTTGGTAAAGCTATTGGCAATTTAATTCCCATTGATCCTAGCTTATGGAATGACAGTGAGAAATTAAATGCTTCTGATAATGAGGTCCTCAATAGATTGTTCATTGAAGAAGAAGTGAAAAGCATGCTCGTTTTGAAATGGAGAGAAAACAAAGCAGCTGGCCACGATGGAATGCCGGCTGATTTTTTCCGCAAATGTTGGGAAATAGTTAAAGACGACATTATGCTTCGTTTCTCTGATTTCTTTCACAATCAATTAGATGCTAAGAGGCTTAATAATGGGATTATTACTTTATTACCTAAATCTGTCAATGCTGATAGAATGCAACACTTTCAGCCTATTTGTCTTTTTAATACTGTTTATAAACTACTCAGAAAGACTCACACATTACGATTGGAGCCTTATATGGATAAGCTTTTTGACAAGTGTCAAAATGCTTTTATACCTTACAGAAATGTTATGGATGGAATTATGTCTCTGCATGAGATCTTGCATGAAACCAAAAGTAAGAAACATATAGGGGTGATCCTTAAGCTGAACTTTGAGAAAGCTTTTGACAAGGTTATTTCAATGTGTCGAGATCAAGAATTTCAATCCTTTGTGGATTTCTTGGCTTAGGCAAGTAGTGTGCAATGGTACTTGAGTGTCAAGTTGAATAACCAAATTGGCCCTTATTTTGTTAGTCGTAAGGGGGTCAGGTAAGATCCTTTGTCCCCCTTTTTAATTTAGCAGCTGATGCTCAGCCAAGATGATTCATAGAGCCCAACAAAATAGTTTGATTACAGGTCTGGTGCCTCATCTGGTTAATAATGGTGTGGCAATTCTTCAGTATGCTAATGATACAATCCTCTGTCTTCAACATTATTTGGATAAAGCTCATAATATGAAATTGCTTCTATACCTTTTTGAGCTTATGTCTGGCTTGAAAATAAATTTTTAGAAAAATGAGATCATTATGTTTGGGGGGGGGGGGGACAATAGCATAGCTAGTGAATATGCTGAATTGTTTCATTGCCAAATAGGGGGGGTTTCCCATTAAATATCTGGGTGTACCTGTTGGTCCCTCGAGGCTACATGTTGCAGATTGGGATCCCCTTTCACAAAAAGATAGGGAAAAATTAGAAATGTGGAGGGGGGGGGGCACTTCGTATGGTGGGCGGCTGTCCTTGATCAATGCTAGCCTATCTAATTCACCTATTTATCATATGTCTATGTTCCTTCTTCCTAAGACTATCATTCATATTATGGATAAACATAGGAATCTTTTTTGGCAAGGTGGGGGGAGGGGCAAAAAGAAAATACCATCTAGTTAAATGGGAAAAGCTCTGTTATCCTAAGACCAAGGGTTGTTTAAGCATCAAGGATCTTCAAAAAATGAATATCAGCTTACTATGTAAATGGTGGAGGAAGTTGGAAAATGAAGATGGCCTTTGGCAGACTCTTGTTACAAAAAAGTATATTCGCCAGGAATCCATTGCCGGTATTAAACATTGCTTTAATGATTCCCCTTGTTGGCATGATCTTCTCAAAGTTAGAGATTTATACCTTATGGGGAGGAAAATGGTGGTCCTAGATGGCAGAATTGCTAGATTTTGGGAGGATCAGTGGCTTTATGAGAGACCTCCAGCCACTATCTATCCTGACATTTATAATATTTGCAATGACAAGGAAGTGCTGGTTAAATTTGGCAAAAATAACTGGGATCTCTGTTTCAGGGGATGGCTTTCTGATCAAAGCAATAACTAGTAGAAGATCTTATAAAAGATTCATGGTTTTAACTTTACCCAAGATACTGACTACGTTCAGTGGGCTTTGAATAGTAATGGCAAATTTATAGTTAGTTCCATTTATCAATGGATGTTTGCTGGCTTTCAGAACTACAAGAATAGACATATTTGGAAAGCTTCTGTCCCTTGAAAAATAAAATCTTCAAGTGGCTTTTGGAACAAAATGCTATTCTTACTAAAGATAACATGAAAGCCATAAATTGGGGCCTGTGAGTTTTGTACTCAAGATGAAACTGGGCCTCATCTCTTTTTTCTATGTCCTGTAGTAAAAGCTATTGGGGTTATGTGGGTAACTGTTTAGGTGCTGATTGCATTCCGAACTCCCTTTCGCAATTCTACATCTGGATTGCCAGAAACCTTCCTACAGGTCATCATTTCTATGTTCTAGGGCTGGCAGCGATTACTTGGGCAATATGGAAAATAAGAAACAAAGCTTGTTTCGAGAAGAGGCGCATTTCGGACCCTCAAGAAGTTATGTATTCAGCTTGTTCTTTCCTCAATTATTGGGCAGGTTTACTTAAAGACTTATCCAAGGAGGATCTGGTGCGCAGCGTTGAAGGTCTTCTTCAGACAGTGGCAGAGGTGGCAAGAGCACAGCAACAGCATCAGAATGTGGGGATGCAGAGCCAGCTGATTCAGTATCAACCTCAAGGCCTTGGAGAAGAGATGTGATGTCACTACTAGAATCAACCATTTTCCGTAGAAATCAAAACACTAGGGAAAACTCTGAAAACCCTAGGGAAATGATTTTACTAGGAAATGCCCTAAGGAAAGCTTCCTAGGGAAATGATTGACGGGAAATCTAGCGTGCCCTACGGGTTTCAGTAAAATTGTAGGGAAAGAATTCTTTCCCTACAGAACTGATCCATAGGGAAACTTGATGGGTCCGGTTAAGAAAAAAAGCTACGGACATCCTTCCCGCTACCTGCCGTACGTCGTCAGCCGCCGTCAACCCGTAAACCGCTCGCTGCCCGCAGTCATCCTTAGCCTCGTAGTCCGCCGCTCGCCGTTGTCCTCAGCCGCGTTGCCCACCTCTCGCCGTTGCCTGCAGGCCTGCCCCGCTGTCCCCTGCAGCAGTGTCGCCCGACGCTTGCCGTTGCCTGGAGCCACGTCGTGCGCCGCTTGCCGTCGCCT